>PVIR01022860.1:0-27732 GCA_004026965.1 Petromus typicus
ACCTTCAAAGGTGTCACAGCCAACATTCCAGGGTGGAGACTTAGAAAAGAAAAGCTAAACAGACAAAAGAAGAAGAAAAGTGAAAATAGACCCTATTTCACTTCTGTGACTAATGAATCTTACTTAAGACACACTAGCCTGCATACAAAAGCTGATGTCTTTCTTCTCTGTAATAATCAAGGCTGTATTTCCTACTTCATTTTCCCACCTATTACAGATATCCTGCACAATCGTGTTCTAGCAAAGGCATCCAGGCAATAAGAACATAGGGAAGTCCTTACACTGAGTGGAACCCTTATTGTTCTAAAGAAAAGCCAGGCAAAGCTTTTCCCTGCACTCTAAATGCTCACCTATGAGCTCTTTTCAATACCATTTCCTTTCTTGGTTCAATTTTCATTTCAGAATAACCCACACCCATCAGCTCCACATTGAGATTCATAACAGTGCAGGTGGTTGCCTTGGGTGTGATCTCTAAAACCACTTCCACTCACTTCCCCAACAGACTTTGGTCCACTATCCTCTCTCTCCTCCTGTAGGATGTACAGCTGTTTCCCATGTGGTAGGCTCCCACAGATGTGACAGGGTTAAAAAGGGATCCAATGGAGCTGTTAAAACCAGGGAGCAGCACAGGAAAAAGCTAGCCTACCGAGGAGGAAATGAGTGCATCAATGTGAAAAAAAAATTTACTGTCATTATATAATGTAAACAAATTGCTAGTTTATATTTCCATAAATTTTCCTTGGTTTGTATTACTGTCTTATGAAGTTATTTCTTTAATCTAAATAAATTATGAACCTACTAAATTGCTACATCCAATTCATTGATTCTATTAGAGAAAATACTGTATCCACACATTTAATAATCACTATATCTACCACATCTCATGAACACAGCCAGGTAAAAATATGCCTATACTTTAAAACTATGGAAGGATGGAGCTTTCTATAGGACTTAGAGCCCATGAAAAACAACATCTGAAGGAACGACATTAGACAAAGTCAATTCTTTACTTGAAAGATTTTATAGATTTTTTTAAAGCCTTGAAATATGTATCTTATCACAAAAGCACAAATTCTAAGATAATTATTTTTCACTCAACAAGTTACCAACTTTTATATCAAACTGTGCTCAGGATGTGTGGGAACCAGTGAAGCAGATCCACCCATACTCTTCAGGGAGAAGACTGAGACCGTAACTGTTAAACTGAAAGTAAGTCCACTTAGCAGAAAAATGAGTCATTTTTCTCTTAAATTCACGATTTGCTCATCAAACATCATGTTCAATGTCAAACAACTGAAAAGCTTGTGGGCTAAGCCCCAATGCTGCCAAGAAGAGCAGAGGTCTCTCTAGTTGCTTCCTGTGAGGCTGGAGCCCGGAGAAGACTGTAGGTACTGCAGATTACAATACTGGCCACGGGTGCAACTCCAATCCAGCCCTTCCTTCTCACAGTAGCAGTATGATTGAAAAATACATCAAATGTTTAAATTTTTATAAGTATAGTGAAAGTCATATTGCCCTAAGTTCTCCTCAAAGTTTCCCCTTCTTTTTACACATTCATTCCATCATTCTGTTTTCTAAAGAAAAAACTTTACTTTCTTGGAGTTCAGTAAGTTTTTGAGTGAAGTAACTTTACTTGTGGCTGCTTCAACATCCTAAATCAATTCAAAACACTGATCATTCATAGCCGTTCTGACTTGAAAGAGCCAGAAGCCAGAGAGTACCAAATCTAGTGAATAACATGGATGACAACATGCCATCACGTTTTTATGAGCCTGCCTTTTCACTGGTAGCACCATTCACCATATCTTTTGATTGCTCCCTATAAAGATTCTCAGGAAAGAGGATTTTCAGACCTCCTTCAGAAAGTGGCAAGGAAGATGGGGTAAGTGTGTTCAAAGCGAGGAGAGGCTTTCAAGGGAGATTCATGCAACGTGACTTTAGCATAATCAATTATTTATTTAAGCACACACAAGATTCTCTGATCACTCCTTATATAGAAGGCAGGCCATGTCCTGGGTACAATACCCTGCTACTGTAAGTGCAGGATTGGAAGGAAAAGAAAGAACCTGTTTAAATTTGTCTTCAAGAGTGTCCTGGTGGTCTCTGGGCTTTGGGGTTAGAGAAAGGTGAGAAGCAATATTGGTCCCCAGCACCAATCCTAAGAGAGAAATGAGTCCACAGCCAAGAATGGAGATTCAGGACAGGAAGTGGGCAGGAGAGAAAGAGAGCCACCTTCACCCCAGCTAAGTCCAAAGGAAAGGTTATGCAATAGTGGGACTCTTATCTTCTACTTCCCTCCTTCCAGGTTGCCATGCTGCTCCCCAGTACTCCATCCCCAGACCCAAGTGGTGGGTGGCATTTACCACTGAACTAGCAGTGCCCATAAAGGAAACAGTGTTGAGGCCACACCTAGCTGGGCATCAAAGGCCTACTCCTTCATGGATCTTTTTTCCATTTCCCATTCGGCAGTGGAGAGGTGACAAGTACCACAAAGGGTGAAGGCACAAATCATCCCCAGTCCACAGTAATTGGAGGATTTGGTGCAATGAGAGCTTTCTCAGATGCTGGGCCCTACATACAGCACCTCTTTTGACTTTGGCTCTGAAATGAATCAGTCTTCATGCTCCATCGGTGCCTGAAGAAGGGTCTTTTTGCAGCACTCAGTCTGGTGGGTCTCACAGGAGGCTATGTACCCTGTCCTGGAGGTCTGTTTGTATACTTCTCAAATCATCCTGCCTACTAGACGGTCCTCAAAGCCAATCTCCTGCCAGTTGCCCACCTCTGCTAGGACAAGAGAACCCTGTTCTCCACAGGCAGCCAAGAACAGGGTCTAAAAGTCCCCAGAGAACTCACCCAAAGACATCAAGAAATGTCACTTCTGTCTTTACCATCGCACTGGGAACAGGGAGCACAGTCAGCACTCAGAGCTTGCCCAAGGCAGTTATAGTAGCACATGTCCGTTGTCTCAGTACTCTGGGAGGCTGAGGGAGGAGTACCACAAGTTTGAGCCCAGCCTGGGCTACTGACTGACAATGAAACCCTGTCTCCAAATATAACAAAGAAAATACTGCTGGGATTTAGCTGAGCACAATGGTCCTCAGTTCAATTTCTAGTATTAGAATTTAAAAAAAAAAAAAAGATAGATGAAAAAAGCTATGTCTATTCTCTCTCCCCTGAAAAATGTGGCCTTGTATAGGACAAGCTGTTCCTCCTACCCAGAACACCGTTCCAACCTTTCTCCTGGGAAGCACCTGCCCCTCTTTCAGTGTGCAGCTCAGTGTCTTTCTCAGGAACGCTACTGAGATTCACTACATTAGGTAAAGCATTCCTGAAAACTTCCTCTGCCCTGTTCCAGGGCAGAAAGGTTTTGCTCATTGATTTTCAGCACTAGGGAAAGGCCTGGTTTAGAGTAGATACTTGAAATCCATTTCTTGAATGCATTAAGTAGAAATGTTTGTGTAGTTTAAAAAGAAATAAAGCAAGACAATAGTAAGGATCAGGTGGTTGAATGGCCTGAGATCACAGAGCAATGAATAAAATCAGTCATGAAGTTTTCCTACATTCTAGCCCTCACTGTGTAGGAAATACACTGTGCAAAAATACCAAGTCTACAACTTAAACTTCAACCCCAACCAGCCCTTACAATAGGAAATTGACTCTAGCAATGCAGAACCTGAGAAAAGCAAACCACAAACTGTATTCATATAAGTGAAGAAATAGTCCCCAGACCAAGGGGACTATAATGTGTAAATTTTAATAACGTAATAATAGTAAATTGAAGTAAGTAATTTAACTTTCACACTGCCTGCACAGAGTGGGGTTGGGACAAGGAAGTGATGCTCACAACTGTCCATCTTAGAATGAGCATGAATTTTGGGAGGGTTGTGAAGAACAAAAGACTGAAACGCAGAACAGATCATGACGTTCTATACCACTGCAATGATGTTCACAAACGCAACCAAGGAAGTGGATTTCAGATCTGTGAGAAAGCATATGTCAATAGACCCTGAAATGAACTGAATCCCTAACATGAGAGTGAAGAGTCACACTTCCAACAAGTTTCTACTAAGTTCTTTATAATCCACTACACTAAACCAGACACTCAGCATTGTGGATGATTAGATAGTAAGATGTATTCATTCATCATTCTACTGGGGAAGAGGAGAGATTAAAAGATGCAGTTTCAACTCACAAAGGCAAATAAGAAACAAATCTAACATAGATCCTAATTCAACGGAAAATACTTTTAAAACGGTTTTAAATGAAAATAGGCCAGAAGAGAATGTAAACATATTGAACTGAGGCAGAAAAAAAAAAAAGAAGAATTACAAGTAAAGGGGCAGAATGGTCTGCAAACTGGGAACAGACAAAGCAAACACACCGCAGGCAGAGCCACAAGGTGCAAGACAACACAGAGCTATGCAGACATGAAAGAGGACTGGACCTCAGTTCCCCAGCACTCAGGCTTGATTTTACCCTGGAATCACCAGGAAGAAACAGCCAGGAGGTGAGCTCTAGAGATTCTGGTTTGTTTTTTCTAGGTGTGGCTAGAGCATGAGAAAACCCCAGGTGACTCTCAAGTGAAGTGCAGTGCTGCCCTAAAGCACACACAGATGCTGGCCCTCCCTGAGAAGTCTCAGCTCATGGTCGAAATATTTCCTCCAGGGGATGCACAATCAATACATAAGGCCAGATCTTAGTCCCCACCAATGAACCCTAAGCCTCTAATTGTCTATGACAACCCTCCATCATCATCTATAAACACACTTGAGAAAAACTACGCATATTTTTTAGACGCTTCCATAATCTAAGTAGCTTTTCCAGTCTCAAAAGTATTCAAAGCATATTATAATCTAATAATTTTCTTCCTCCTTATTGTATAAGTAAAACTTTAAGCCCATTCCACTTAAATATGTTCTAAAATAATTACTTGATTACTTAACTTTTATTGACTTTGAAAATTCTTTTTATTGAGACAGGTTCTTGCTGTAGTTCAGGCTGGCCTTGGGCTCAGCATTGAACTCACAGTAATCCTCCTGCCTCTGCCTCCCGAGTGCTGGGATTACAGGCATGAGCCACCACACTCAGCACAGTGGTATGTGGTTCTGATTGCTGGTGAGTGTGAGTCTCCACACCCAGCAGTATTGTATGTGGTATATGTGGTTACCGAGGATCGAACCTGGGCCCTTGCACTCCCAAGGCAGGTGCCGGAACCACTGACCTAAATCCCCAGCCTTGGAAATTCTAATTGGCATTGAGATCTTGTAATTTTGTTCTTTTATGCAGTATGCTAATAAAAATGATGTATGATAGTGAAACTGAAATACAAGAACTGGTCTGAAGTGTATCTATGAACTCTTTGTCAAACATTAGATTTCCCAAGTAACCTCTGCGTAAAAATCAGATAAATATTGGGCCGGGGATTTAGCTCAGCGGTTCTAGCATCTGTTTGCCAAGAGCAAGATCTCGAGGTAGATCCTGGGTAACCACATACAACATGCTAGATGTGGTGACTCACACCCACCAGCAATCAGTACCACATACTACAGTGCTGGGAGTGGTGGCTCACACCTGTAATCCCAACACTAGCAAGGCAGAGGCAGGAAGATTGATGTGAGTTCAAGGCTGGCCTAGGCTACACAGTGAACTCAGTGCCAGCCTCAACTACAAAGCGAGACCCTGTTTAAAAAAAAAAATCAAATGGGCCGGGGATTTGGCTCAGTGGTTCTGGTACCTGTCTTGCAAGTGCAAGGGCCTGGGTTCGATCCCCAGAAAATCAAATTCTGGGGATTCAATGTGTGATCTCAGCCCTTGGATGAAAGTCACTCTGATATAAACGTAAACTTGGGAGAAAAAGAAGAATTTGGTTATTAAAAACACTCTGAAAAGACAAGTATATTTTTCTCTCAGAACCTTTCATTCACAATGTCTTTCAATGGAAGTTCAGAGAGAAAACCAAAAGTCTCCACTCAAAGGAAGAGTTCAGATAGACAACCACACTGCTAGAGTCCTCCTGTGAGCAAGGATTCATCTCCCAATAAAAGCAGCCTCCACTTCTCTGATGCTAACACTTCTCCATGCTGAGCTGCACTCAGGTGTCCAGGTGATCTGACCTGGAGACCCATTTGCTTTCCACTCCAAATGGCAGCCCTGGGTTCCTCTGGACTTACTCAAAATCTATTGAATTTCAACATGTGTTCTACAATGATCTCCACATACTTAAATGTGCAGGGAGGTAGGTAGGCTGGTCTATCCCTGAGCTATTAAGAGTATATCCATGGAAAGCAGCATATGTGTCACCTAGAGCAGGGAATGTGTGTAGCCCTGGCCCTCATTGTGGCCTATGAGAACAGAGTCTAAGGGAGCAGGCTTGGCACCAGGAGTTGGACTCTTAAGACTTAAAACTCTGCAGGGATCTCATAATGCAGTAAGGGTTAGGAAGCAACAATCTAGCCCAGGTTTCTTCCCAGCTCCACTTTCACAGTACTGGACGCAAACACTACTAGTAAAGCACAAACCCAGGGCATAAATCCACCCACCTGAGTACAGAGGAAGAGAAGACAGTACAACTTGTACTTCTATTTATTGCTATCTGGCTGATTTTAATTTTTGTTTTCTATAACATACATGAAATGTTAATTTTGACATATACCATAATATGATAGACACAGGATATGTCTTTACCGTAGAGGAGTGAGTATTTAAAGACCTTCAGAAATTGGTTTTTGACCTCAGTGCCTCACGGAAACCCAATGTTGCAGTGTGTTGAAATCAGCTTTGTGAAGTGTTACATATATTATGTTTCTAATAACAGTTAAATTCATAATGTTCTTATTCACAAAATACAATTAACATTAGATTCAATCTGTCAGCACAGCCTGGCTCTTCATCACCAACATCCTGCCATGTTCATCTGTGGACCATTTCCCCACTCATCAACTACCGTCCAATGTGTGTGTGTGCTATCTATGAAACAGTATCTTCTTGGCACTGTAAAGTGCAGTGCCCTAAATTGATGAACCTCTGAAGCCAGTCATCACCACAAATGAGATGAAGGTTGTATCTTGGAAAGCTGATGAGGTAGGAATCCTCAGTACAGAAGGTAGGATGAGAGCTGATGAGCAGAAGTTGGGGTGGACTCGAAAACTGGTAGTTGGTCCTAAGATCCAAGGATGACACAAAAGAAGAGAAATAGGAGAGATTTTAGCATTAGGACAGAGCTAGTGCTTCCCTGTCAATCATCTATGCCAGCACCAGAGATTATCCCTGCCATCCGAGGACAAATGTTGGGTGATCTTGCCTTAGGAAAGTCAGAATAAAACAGTAAAGCCTACAGCTTAAAATCCAATGGCATTATTTACAGAGCATGTTCAGACTTCTAATGTTTTTCAGTTTTCTTAAAAATAAAAGTTTAGTTCCTGGCTTACTGCTTCAACCCTGTCCCATTAAAGATGTCCAGGGAGCTCTGAAATCTATCACAATCATAAGAATCTTATTCATATATCTCTGAAATACTCATGTCACCATTGTTGTTATATAATTTCTTCATTATATCCATAATGGTTTCACTGTACAGAAAACAGCTTCACTCCTCGAAGCTGGCTCTGTTATCTACTCACTCCTGTGGGAACAGAGGAGAGGGCATGGAGGAAACAGAGCAGTCCCAGCCCTCCTGGAGGTAAGAGCTGTTTAGGTACAGCCACGTGGCCAGGGACACAGAATAAGAAGACTGTGGTAAGGGCGCAGGGAGCATGGGGCTGGGGCCCTCTGAGACTCCAGTCTGAGCTAAAGGGCAAAACAGAAATAGGATCAGAAGTCGACTGAGTGGCCCAAGGCCAGGCCTTGGTGTCTCTGTTGTTGCCTTTCTGAGGGAGGCAGAACCCTCCTCCAGTGCTGTACTGATGATCTCAAGCGACTGTCCTCCTTCCTGAGGACAAAATACGCCCTTATTCTGGATGTTAATGGTCCACAGTGATCTGGATTTGAGGCACTATGTTGAGCACACCAAAGGTGCTCACTAGATGCATGTGTGACTAGAGTGAAAAGCAAGGAGAATAAAACATTTTTTTGTGTGTCTTAAGACCTGATCAAGACTCATCAAACAGGGGCCGGGGAGTTAGCTCAGTGGTTCCGGCACCTGTCTTGCAAGCGCAAGGACCCAGGTTTGATCCCAGGTAACCATATACCATACTGGGCGTGGAGACTCACCCCAGCAGCAACCAGTACCACATACCACAGTGCCGGGCGTGGTGACTCACACACCTGTAATCCCAGCACTTGGGAGGCAGAGGCAGGAGGATTGCTGTGATGTGAGTCTGAGGCTGAGCTCAGGGCCAGCCTGAACCACAAAGTGAGACCCTGTCTCAAAAAACCTTAAAATAAATAAA
Source organism: Petromus typicus (assembly GCA_004026965.1). Classification (NCBI taxonomy): domain Eukaryota; kingdom Metazoa; phylum Chordata; class Mammalia; order Rodentia; family Petromuridae; genus Petromus; species Petromus typicus. The sequence goes on from PVIR01022860.1 coordinate 8,388, forward strand.
TAAATAAATAAATAAATAAATAAAAGACTCATCAAACAACAATCAGTTTCAATCCAGAGCCAAGTCAGTGATAAAAGCAAGTTTGAATCACAAACTCATACTGAAGATCTCCAGGGAAAAATGACTTCACAATTCTGTTTTGTTTAAAAAACAAAACTGAAATAAATTCTTGGGAGCCAAGGAGAAAAAAGTAAGAACAGAAATAATAGATAAACTTCAAGAACGGAAGATGGAAAATCAAGTCACTTTTTAAATATAAATAAACTAAGGAAAAATGAAAGAAATTCAGTATTGAACAGTAAACAAGAACCATTATACTGGGCTGGAGATATAGCTCAGCAGTATAGTTCTTGCCTGTAAGTGCGAGGCCCTGAATTTGATTCCCAGTACCTAAAAAGGAGACTTTTATACAACAGAAAGTAAGAAAACCAAAATACCGAAACAAATACAAATTATTAGATGGCAAGTGATACAAACTTTGGTTTATAAAGAAATAATATCTCAAACAGAAAAGAACAGAGTATAATAGAATATGTTTCTAAATTCCTAGCACTCAAGATTAACAGATTTGTTAACATGTAGCTATACTGTTGGAAATTTTTAAAAAATATTAGAAGTATCACAGAAATCTCTTTGTCCTCCCCCAATCTTGTTCCTCTTCTTTCTCCACAAAGTTAAATTACTATTCTTTCTTTATAGTGATTTAATTTCATTAACACAATGTTACATTGTACAATTCAGATATAAATTAGACATGATTAATTTATTTAAATGTGTACTATATTAAAGAAATATATATTATCTACTAATAGCTATGAACAGTGTAACATGCTAAAGCATAATATCACACTATGAGTAATGGTATCCAAGAGTTGTGAATGATACTCTCCCTTGTGTGGATGTGTGGTATCAGAGTTGAAACCAGAGTCTTTGCACTGAGCTACATTTGTAGCAACCCCTTTTTCTGTTTTGAGACAAAGTCTCACTATATTGTTATGCTGAGTAGGCTGGACCCCAGTATGCAGTCCTCTTACCTCACCCCTTCCCAAACACTGGGGCTGCAGGTGTGCACCACCATGTTCAGACACATTATTTTATATTTTTAATTTCATATAAATGATACTTCACTGCATAGGTTAGTGGGAAACTTTTTGGAGGTGAGTACCCAAACTCCAACATAAAACTCACTTATTTATTGCCAAATCCCAACACTGAAATTAAATCTGAATATTGAGGGGTCTTAGTTTAGAAAAAAATAACTCATACTTCAATGTCTTTGTTCTTTTTTTTAGGTTTTCTGAGACAGGGTCTCGCTTTTGTGGTTCAGGCTGGCCCTGAGCTCAGCCTCAAACTCACATCACAATCCTCCTTCCTCTGCCTCCTGAGTGCTGGGATTACAGGCGTGAGCCACCACGCCCGGCACTGTGGTATGTGGTACTGGTTGCTGCGGGGTGTGGGTCTCCACACCCAGTATTGTTATGTGGTTACCGGGAATCGAACCCGGGTCCTTGCAATTGCAAGACAGGCTCTGGAACCACTGAGCTAACTCCCCGGCCCTCAATGTCTTTGTTCTTAAAAGCAAAACAATGTGCATGCCATTGGTTTGTCACCACTGGCTTAGTCCTTGAACTTGATTTTTCTATGCAACATTATGTTTACAAACTATGCATGGTGGTAGAGTATAGCTAATTCATATATATTATATAAATATAAATAGATAGATATAGACATACATCTAATTATGAACAACCAAGCATTTCCAATTCAGGGTTACTGCTATGAATATTCCAAATATACATCCTTTCTTATATTATTTGCTATGCTTTTGAAAATTTTCAGAGCTTAAGTGTTTTACATGTTATATCAATCTCTGGAATATGATGAGACTTTTTGGAGCATAACACATGGACAATTTTTATAATACTCCATGTATGCCACAGTCAATATCTACTCAGTTTTGTACATGTCTCTGAAATCATACACTGTCCAATGGTCAAATTTCTGCATTTTCCTAATTTCTAAATTTGAGCTAACCACTTCTAAGAATAGTAAGCTAAAAATCTTAGCTTATAATGAAGAAGTTGCTAAATTCTCCATATAATTGTGCCAGGGATTTAACTCAGTGGTGTTCACTGGTGTCTGCCTTGCACGTGCAAGTTCCTGAGTTTGATCCTCAGTAGTTACGTACAGCAATGCTGGACATGGTGACTCATGCCCGTCAGCAATCAGCACCACATGCCACAGTGCTGGACATGGTGCCCACGCCTCTAATCTTAACACTTGGGAGACAGAGGCAGGAGGATTGCTGCGAGTTTGAGGCTTGCCTGTACTACATAGTGAGCTTAGGGCCAGCCTGAACTACAAAGTGAGACCCTGTCTAAAAAAAAAAAAAAAAAAAAAAAAAAAAAAAATCTCCATATAGGTGAAAAAATTTATGTATGTGTGAATTAAGTATTATTAGGAGGGCATATATGCATTTAATATTTTCTGAGCATACTGTGTCGAATATCATCACTTTCTGAGGTTTATTTTCTCTGGTATTATAACTTTAATGATTTTTACTGGTTAGAATTAGAACATGTTTTCCATATTTTCTTGCAGTTTTCTGGGCCATTCTGTAGATATACCTGTTGCAAATTACCTATGACTATCCATGATCACTCTTTTAGAAATTTAACTTAATACTTTCCAACTTAATCAACCTGAATCCATTTATAATTTTTCTGAGTGCTAACCTATTAGAAATTCCTCAGTTTTCTGTTTGTGTAAATAATAATTTTTTTTCTTTCTTGTTCTGCTTCTTTTGGGAAAATAAAATATCACTACAGTCTGATCCAGCGATCTTGCTACTGGCTAACAAGCACCAAGAGGTTAGAAAGTGTTTGACATGAAGATGCTCCATGAAGCTTTATCTCTGATGATGAATTCAAATATATGTGCAGCAATACAGAACATAAGACAATGCTTTATAATCACAAGAAGTATTCTGAAGCCTCTGTAACTCAATGTAAAACGTTAAATGATGTCCTATTAAGAGAAAAAGTGCAATACAAAACCCCAGCTACAGAGCATGCACCATGATTTCAGAGCATATAATTAAAGCAATATTGGCAAGTTAAAGATGTCTAGCACCAGTGGTCACCTGAGCAACACAGCATGCCTCTGTTATGGAGACTTGGTGTTACTGCCACACACAGCATGCACACATGACTCCGCCTAAACCACACTCCACCCAGCTTTCTCCATTTTCTGCATTGTAGCCAGTGATGCACGTCACCCTCCAAAAAAGCTCACTGGACATTCTATTAAATTCACTTATCATTCAGCACTGTCCTTGGAAATACAACTTGTAGCATGCAGATACCTGTGCTAGTGTCGTGGGGGTGGAGGGAGAAAAAGAGGAGGAAGACAGACCTCAAGGAATTTATGCACAGAATAGTAGCATTTGCAGTTTCAGACTCTGCTGGTTGACTTGCAAACACATGAAAGAAACAAAAGGTGTTATGTACATGGAACAACTCCCCATGCTGAACACACTCATCAAGTACTGCAAATATATTCTAATAAAAACAAAAATCAAAAGAAAAAATTGAAAGAAGACAGCTATGAGAAGAAATCCTTGTTTAACAGAGGTCAATTCTTTTCCTGTTAAGACCTCCAGTGAAAGGGATGCGACCCATACATTTCACACAGGTTAACCCCACTACAGCAGTCATACTTTAATTCTGTATCAACTACATTTGTACAAACGTATCTAGAGCAACGACTGATCAGGTATCTGGATATTACTGCCCAGACAAACTGAAAGCACAGTCGATCACATTCAGCTTGTTCATGCCACCCATTCATCCACTATCCATGCAGGAGGATTTTGCTGGATATCAAACATGTAGCAGACTTGGCTGACATGGCGCTCACCAAGATTAATGCTTCCATCTCAAATCAATGAACCCGAGATTAAATGGCTACCCTCCCATCTACTGGAAATGGGCTCTGAAATGACATTCCCCTTTGAGCAAAGTAAGTCCTACAAGGAGACGAAGAAAGAAGAAAAAGTGTAGAGGGAGAGAAAGAAAAAAGAAGGGAAGGGAGGGTAGGTGGGAAGGAGGAGAAGAGAAAAAGCAAAAAATAAGAGAGTATTGTGTATGTACAATAGAATAATTTCTTTTAAATTATCTTCTGTGTCTAAGATCCTCTTTTGCATTAATAAAATGGAATAAATGAATTCAAGTTTGTGTTGAAAAAAGGAAATTGGGAAACTCATCTCAAAGAAATATGTGTGATCCGAAAATTTAGTTCTCAGGGATTTTCAGAGGATTGGCTTAGGTCTTTAACACAAGAAACAAAAGTCCTTGAAAATGCTTTCTGTCCTCTCAGGAGGCTTGCACTTACTACATTAGTAAAGTGTCTTTATTGGCCTTACAGCCACATTCCTGCGCCAAACTGGCACAGTCTCTTCCATCCCAACCTTATGCTGCTCAGTGAAAAATGATTTTTGAAGCAAGTTTGGCTTATGCTATGCAGTTTTCAGAAACTCGCATCTCTGAAGCATTTAATAACAGCTGACAATTTTTTTAAAATGTATACTAATAAACAAGGCAATGATCACAGTGCGTTAGGCTATCTCTCTTCTAGTTACTATAAAGGTTCTGGGATTGGAAGAATAATTGCAATATAGTTTCTCTTAAGAGAATCCTACATATCCAGTGCAATTTTTTAAAAATTAAGTTTATCGGTACATTTTAGGAATATGTAATGATCATATTCCTAATTGAGAATTTGTACCTGTATGTGATATATCTTGATTTTTGTTTTTTTCTCAGTCCCCTGTCCTCTCCATGATCCCCAAACTCTTATATAAACTTTGTTTTTATTTTTCCATCAAACTTTTTTCTTTCTCTTCTTTGCTTTCCCTTGCACCCCCATCCATTCACTTCCCCTATCCCTGAGAGCATTTTCTTTCTATTTCACAATATCTATTGTACATTTTGGGCCTTATTTACATCATCAGTTTCTCACCCTAGAGAAACATTACAGTCTTTACACAACAGTGCAATTATTAACACAACAGCTCAATTGCCTGTTTCCTATTCTTTATGACTTTTTTTTTTTACCTCAAAAGAACTTAGAATAAGACAAATATGGGGGCATCTCCAGATGCAGACATGGGATTAGTGACTCTGCTATCAACTATTTGACAGAAATGGCAGGGACAGCTGAAAGAGCACAGCTTTGTATAAGTATCCAGAGGTAGCTAAGTTTTTTCTATTATGCAGGAGGCAAAGGACCTGAGTATAACTGAAGCTCTGATATTTAACTGTATTATAAATAATTTTCAAAACTTAAGGAGAGGTGAGGATCTGCTTGGAATGGTATGGACATCAGGGATTTTAGTCTTCTCCTATATATTCAATAATCATTACTATCTGTATATCAATAATATTACCTGCCAAGGAAAACTATTCCTTAAATAAGTATCTCAATTACTTTCCCAAGTTTGCCAATGTATGTTTGCTAAGATAGAGAATTATAGTCTTGCTGTTTTACTATTGTTTTGATTTTTGCGGGTTCACTATTGTTGAAAAATCATAAAAACAAACAGTTCAAAAACATGGAAATAACTATCTAGAAAGATAAAAGCAATTAACTATTTAATAAAAAAAAATACTTGATCTTAAGTGGGCATCATGGTGCACATTCATAATCCAGCACCCTGTGTGGTGGAGGCAGGAGTATTGCAAGTTCAAGACCAAACTGGGTAACTTAATGAGACTGGGGCTGGGAGTGGCTCAATGTGAAGACTCTGGGTTCAATCCCTATTAGCTAAAAGACAAGTCGTCAAGATCTCAAATTCTTCTCCTAACTTTCATAATTTTGTAAACCTAAAAAGAGTAACACAGAAATGCAAGGACAATGAGTTGTCTCCTGAAACATTACTCTTTTACACAAATTTATCTGATTTGCTTTCCTTCTATGGGGATTACACAAGGAAAAGGCAGGTGGAAAAAGTCATAATCCATTTAAGAAATCCTCATTTTTCTACCTTCCCCAAAAGAAAGGTCACAGCCAGTCATCTTTCCTCCATTCAGCGATCCCATATCTTAATGAAAATTGCTATTACCCCTACAAAGTGTCAGCTGACATCTTTCAATAAGGCAGGAAAACTCCAACCCTGATATTATTGATATCCAACACTTTCACCTCACTCTTAGTCAAAATTGTGTGAGGTATTTTTGATCCTTTAACACAAGAACCAATGCCATCACTTAAAAGGTGCCTCATATGATTACTCATCATAAAAATTTAAACCAAAACAATAATGAAGTACATAGTATATAGGATGGGTATAACCAAAGAGCCTGATAATGACCAGGGTTGATAAGGATGTGGAAGATTCAGTATCCTCATACATGCTGGTGGAAATAAAAATGGCAGCAATTGTGGAAACCATTTTAGAACTTCCTTGAATGATTAAATATAGGGTAACTATGTAAACCAGACACTTTTCTCCCAAATATAAACCTGAGGGAACTGAAAAGAGGTATTCAAGCTAACATATGTATATGACTTTGACAGATTAGTATTAGAGAAGAAGTAAGTAAAATAGAAAATGCTTAATGTTAGGAGAAAAGCAAATAGAAATAGCTGCTGTCCCTGTGCATCAGAAGGTCAATGACACTGTTTACCCTAACTGTTGTAAGGCTTAGTCCCTGTAAATTGAAAGCTAAAAGCATTGCTTTGCCCTGTGCCTAACCTTTGTGGTTAAAATGTAAAAGAATGTAAAGCATTTATTATTCTTGTGCTATCCCCCTTAATCTTTTGAAGCTGATGACAATCAGTTTGTAATTACGGCCTGTCTCTAAATAACAACCGGGCGCAGAGATCAGACACCGAACTGAAGTACATTTTACCTTGCTTATGACTGTGATTGTTAACAAAAATGTGACCACTTGTTAAATCAGACCTAGACACCAACCTGAGATAATGGTTAAAAGACTCTAATAGTTACGACTGAAATGGACAGATTTAGGGCTGTCATGATTTCCTGTTCTAGGCTCTTTTATTCTTTGATTTCTTTTTTCCCTATCAGTTTCTTGTTTGGCTCAGTGGGATGACTCTACTGGGTCTCATGGGTTTATAAGTTTCATTTTTTTTCTCCAAGATATCCTTTAGTATATTTTGTAGTGCAGGTTTTGTATGCATGAAGTTTTTCAGATGTTCTTTGTCATGAAAGTATTTTATTTCCCCCTGAATTTTCAGAGATAACTTTGAAGGGAAAATCAGCCTGGGTTGGAAGTTGTTGTCCTTTAAGGTTTGAACCACTTCACTCCAGGCTCTTCTTGCATTGAGTGTTTGGGTGGAGAAATCTGCTGTGACTCTGATGGGCTTACCTCTGTAGGTGATTTTTTTTCTTTTCCTTAGCTGCTTTCAATATTTCGTTCCTTATTTTCATATCTGGAACTTTTATAATTATATGCCTAGGTGTGGGTTTTTGTATATTTCGGCCCTGTGGAGTTCTGTATGCTTTGTATATCTGGATGTCTAATTATCTTTCTTTGTGAAGTTCTCTGCTATTATTTCTGTGAACAAATTCTTTATGTCTTTTGTATCATCACCTGCTTCCTCAGTAATTCCAATAAGCCTTATGTTATTCTTCTTTGAATCATCTAGGAGCTGTTTAATAGATTTCTCATGGTCTTTTGTCTTTTTCCATAAATTATGTCTTTCCTGTTCATAGGCTGAGATTGTGTCCTCTAGATCTGAGATTCGGTCTTCTACAGTGCTTATTCTATTGCATAAACTTATTAGAGGCCCCATTTAACCCAGCCATCGCTCTGCTAGGTATATACACACAAAAATTAAAAGATTCATATCACAGTGATATATGTGCACCTATATTTATAGCAGCTCAGTTTGTGATTGCTAAATCTTGGAAACAATCCAAATGTCCATCAACTGGAGAATGGATAAAAAAGCTGTGGTTGTTCTACAGAATGGAATATTACTCTGCCAGAAAAAAATGATAAGTTTGAATCATTTATACTTAAATGGACGTACCTTGAGGACATCCTCATAAGTGAAATAAATAGGTCACAGATGTGTAAATATTGTATGTTTTCTCTGGTATGAGAAAACAAAGCTATAAATGAGTTCTAGAATGTATGTTATATATTGTGAAATAGAAAACACTCAAAACGTAATGGAGTGAAGGGGGGAAAATAATGAGATTATAACAAAAAGGAAAGAAACAAAGTTTATGTATATGGGGGGTGGGGGTGGTAGGGTGGCCAGGGTTATGGGAAAAAATGAGAATCAAGTTGTGTCATATACTTGTACAAATTCTCATTGTTGAATGCAATCATGATGTATATATGTAATGTACCAATAAAGATTTCAATTTAAAAAAAAAGACTCTAAAAGGGGAGGTAAAAACTAGGGTCTGAGGTCAAGTATTTTGGGCATTAACTTACTTTCAGTGTCTGGTATAGTTCTTAGGATCTATATGACACTCAGGAAATTATTTTGGATGAATAAATGATTAGGTTCTTTATGATCAGTAAATTTTAAAAGCATGGAAGAATCTCTTTATGCTAATGCAAATAAAACTCTATGAACTAGCAATCTGAGTGTCAGTCTGTGAAGAACAGAATGGAAAAGGACCATGTGAATCCATAGATGTCAGTTATTTAGGCTCAAATGCAGGACACTGCAGAGCTTCCACTGGCAGTGTGGTCAGACCAAGGTGGATTAGGGTGAACTCCATCATGGAAACCATGTGCAGATGTTGCCACTTGTGGTGGGGATGATAAGAGGGAGGGGCTCAAACCCAAAGCCACATGAAACAGTTGCCTGAGAATGGAAACCTACGCCTATTATGCAAGGATCACCTACCTAGATTAAAAACAAAGAGACAATAAAAATGCCAGTTTAGGACAGGAGAAGACCTGCTGGCACACAGGAACCACTACCAGAAAACACTGGAAGAATGACCGAGTGGGAGAAGGAAGGTGTTGGTGTCCAGATTATATCGCAGCAGCAGGGGGCATGAGCCAAGAGGGACCCAGAGATGAAATCAGGTTTGCAGATGGGAAACTATAATCAAGTAGGCTGCTGGGAAGAGGACTTGTCATCATGCAGAGTCCTGAGCAGTGGCGGATGCTTCAAGCCAAGCTTACTACCAGAAGCCATGAAGTAATGCATACAAAGTTCTCAGAATACTACCTGGCACATGATGAAAGGTTTGCTATGGATTTATTTTTTAAAATTGTTATTATTACAAACCCCAAGGTTTTATATTTCATATATTTCACAACTTATTCCAAAACTGCACAGACAACATTTGTTCTTATTGTCTGAAGTCATTCTGGATGGTTTTAAAAGAAAATGCAAATAAATGCCCAATAAATTCCAGATGCATTAAAATAAAATAAAATAAATGAAACTATAAAATGCTTCAAAAATTCATGCATATTTTATATACTCTAGGGACACATAAACCCCTTTTAAGCATAAATATAAAAGGAAAACCATAAATCACAAAGAAAAGGATGTATTTGGTGACTAAAAAATTAACATATATATGATAGCAACTATATAATCACAGAAACAAATGACAAAGAAATAGCAGCATATTGTAAAGGCTAATTCACCATGCAAAGGAACTCCAAAAAATTATGAGAAAAAGATGAATATTTTTACAGACAAGAAATTAAGCTTTCCCCGTTCTAGAAAGAAGTTGTTTTATTTTGGCTTTAAGATTTTTAAGTTAATATTGTTTAATGAGTATAACCTGTCATAGGACAGGATTATAAACTGGTGGTCATGGTCATTCATATATTCCTATTTAAAATATAGTTGGTGCTTAGATTGGCCTTTCTGGAGCTATTTTTAAAAATATAGATATAGAGACACAGATAGATGGATGATACATAGATAACAGATAGATTAATCTATACATGAAAAAACTTAAAATTTGCATGTCACTTGGCAACTCTACTTTTGAAAATCTACCCTAAAAAATAAGGATGAGCACAATTGCTTAGCTGCCAATTAAAGTGTCTGATGACACTCTGGATTTTCATAACAACATAGGAAATGTCTGGCAATAGAAGAATGCTAAAATGAACTATCATATCTATGTTCTTATCAAGTGTTAGTACTTGTAAAGTGACTTGGATACATAATGAGTTCTATATAGGTACTTACAAATGTAAAGAAAAAAATCAAATGTTACAGAGACATTTAAAATAATACCAGAAAAGAATACATTTATTGGTGTACAATATGTAAATAACACTACGTTAAACTGTAAAAATGAGTTAAAGGAGTGAATACGATGTGACTTTTTTCTGGAAAGTAAGGATAAATGTGTAGACATATACACATACCCTCAAAACAGTAAAAACTAGTGATCTTGGTGAGGTGATTTTACTTTCCTCATTGTAGGCACATACCAAATTTCTGCAGTGTTCACAATATATGCAGAAAACATTGTTCAACCATAAGGACCCTACATCTGAACTTAGTAAAAAAAAAAAAAATACTACACATTTTACAAACTTCAGGAGTTTAAAAATAAAATTTATACTAAAGCTTCTCTAAATTCTATAACACAACACCTGTATATATTCTTCAGTAACTGTCTGAAGATTTTTCTTTTAGGCTCATTTCAGAATTGACAATAATTCCCACAGGCACAATTTTACCATAAATTATTTCTTCTTCAGGAGAGCTGAAAATGCTATTGGACTAGAGTTCACACAGATCACCAAGGAATTATTTATCATCTTCCCATGCTAGTCGACATCCAAATCAAAGTCTTGAATCCAAATTGACTCCACCTGGCCATCCTCAGATGAGATTTATTTTCCATAAGCCACCTAATTGCCCACAGATGACTGCAACAACCAGGCTTTGGCCAAGCAACAAAGTCTTCACAATAAATGGTATCAAGAGGAAAAATCCATTCACTGAGCATTCAAATCATATCTATGAAAAGTAACTGAGGGGGGGCAGATTCAATGTGAACCAAGTAGCTGGTGCAGGGCTGTGGGTCAGTGAAGATGTTATATTCTGCTCACTTGGATAAAACCTTTATACCAATCACAAATCAAAAAAATTATGCTACTGAGTCTCTTATTTCATTTGAAATACTATAAAAGAACAAGCAATTTCAAAAAGCCTAAGAAAAACTAGTAAGTTATCCCTCTTCAATAATTTTTCCAACTAGGTTAACAGGACCATGACCCTGAAAACTAACTTGAGCATCAATCTTTCATATGGAGATCCTAGCCCTAACTCTGTTTGGCTCTCAAAGAAAGATGAACCATTAGATTCAACAGAAATCTAGTGAAACAAAAGGCTTTCTTTTTTGTTTTTCCTCGTGGAAACACCATATAAGCAAAAGAAATCTGCATCTCCCCAAAAAGTCTCTCCTACACCCTTATCCTAAGGTCTATAAAAATCTCAGCACCCTAAAATTTCTATAAATTAATCCAGACCTAATATTTTTTCTTGATTATTTAATCTTTATGCATTTCTCACTTGAATTCTAAATCTTTCAGTTAAAAAACAATCAGATCATTATTAGGAAGAATCACTTTGGGGTTTGAGGCAAACACCTGTGGCAGTTACATCACATCCCGAACTCCACCCAACACAAGCAACCTTCACCCTGGCAATCTATTTGCAGAGATTCTTCCACAAACACACAACACAAAGGATATGAAGTGGAAAAGCAGTGGTGATGAGGAAAGTGACAAACCCTGACTGTGATTCCAGACCCATAGGCCAGCTGATGCTCTCATCAGTGCAGAACTTCCTGGGCCCTCTGAGGCTTTCAATCTGGCAAGAGCCTTTGACAGGATACTGATGGAACCGAACAGGAAGCTGGTGCTAACTTGCATGTTCCTTCTCTCTGGTCCCTAATTCCAACCCATGCCTCTGGCAAACACAGAGGCAACAAGAAGCAGGCGGGGGAAGTAGATCATGTAGGGGAAATGGAAGGGAAGGAGAGGGTGCTGGTGAAATGAGCCTTCAAAGCCTATGTCCTGGGCATTTATAGAGTCAGGTGTCTTCTGCCAATAAGATAAAAGTTCACAAAAATGAAGCTAGAGCACAGAGCCAACAAGGGCACACCCAGCAGAGCCCATGACACAGGGGAGCTGGTGGAAACCCCAACAGAGAAGTCTGGTCTAAACTACACACCCCAGCTTCATCAGGAGCAAGATTTCATTAGAAAAGTTTCAGGGGTAGGTAGGACTTTCCTTAAATGGCATTTCTATATCCAGCAAATAGTGATTGTAAGCTCTCAAGATCCTAAGCAAAGGCATAAAACAGACGTTTAAACAATGGTTCTTTACCATGAGAAAGGAAATTGTGCAAGATGAATAAGAAAATATGGAAAGCAGAGAAATAATCCATTGGTGTTGATTAAACTCAAGAAGAAAGGGCGACAAATATACACCAATGCCAAAGTGACATAGGACTTAATGAAATGGCACAGCCGATAACAAGGCTTCTAGTATTTCTTTTGCTTGTAGGTGGAGCAGGACTGCCACTCTGGGCAGATTCAAAGAAAAAAAAAAGATAGCATGAAAGGGTAGGGTTAACTCAAGCCACACAGCATAGATTTGTATACAAGGCCATTTGCCTTTTTTGCCTTCTTCCTTAGAGAGGACACTGCAGCCTGGCATTAAATTTCAATGGGGCACACAGAGGTAACTAGGAAACTCCTCCCTCCCTCAACGACTTGCCAGGGCTTAGTTTTGTTTTTTTTGTTTTTTTTTTTTGAGACAGGGTCTCGCTTTTGTGGTTTAGGCTGGCCCTGAGCTCAGCCTCAAACTCACATCACAATCCTCCTGCCTCTGCCTCCCCAGTGCTGGGATGACAGGCGTGAGCCACCACGCCCGGCACTGTGGTACGTGGTACTGGTTGCTGCTGGGTGTGAGTCTCCACACCCAGTATTGTTATGTGGTTACCAGGGAATCGAACCCGGGTCCTTGCGCTTGCAAGACAGGCGCCGGAACCACTGAGCTAACTCCCCGGACCGCCAGGGCTTAGTTTTTTGTAGTGCACCAAAGTAGTGACTAGACAACAAGGAACGAGGCTAGAGACACAATAGTGAGCATGACAAACATGACATCTCTTGCCCATGACCTGTGGCTTCAGATGACAGACGTTAAGGCACATGGGATTTAAGCAGCCAAGGACAAGGCAAAGTAACAGGAGGGAGATAAGCACTCTCTCTAAAAGAAAGAAGATTAAAGTGGGACGGAACAGTCTTGGGCTGTCCCATGAAGGCCACCAGAGTAATATGTCAGCCAACAGCACCCAGTCAATGCCACCCACCTACTGAAAACTGCAGAGGACAGAGGACAGAGACATGCCACTGGAAGTGGAACACAGAAGTCTGTGCAAGAACACAGGACTGAAAGCAGGGTTGGGCTGTTGTTATCTAAGGGGATGAAAGCAACTGGGAAAATGAAGCAGACAAACAGTAAGGAGAGGAAAGTAGGACACTGAGGTACATACAAAAAATTTGCTGGCTGAAGACTGGCCTCAGCCCCTACAAGTGGAGGCCATAATCAACCCACACCCAGCATTAATCCAACTGAAGACTTGGAAGGGTTACTCACCAAAGATATGTGCTCTGACTTGGACACTGACACAGAATTTTGGACACTAGAGAATTTTTTTTCCCCTCTTTGTTTTGTTTTGCTTTTTTAGTCTGGGTTTGTTTGTTGATTGGCTTTGGTTTTTACCTTCATTGTTTTGCTTGCCTCTGTTCTATCTTCCTCAACTTTCTTTCTTGATTCTTTCATGTTTTTAAGTGAGTGAATATTGTCCCTAACTCTTTCTGGGGGTTTCTATTTATTTTATTTATTTATTTATTTATTTATTTTTTGTTTTCTCCATTCTTTTCTCTCCTGTTCTCCAATTTCCAAAAGCTTGGATAATCATCCTTTGTTCTCTAGACTTGCTTCTGCTACATTTCTCTTTATTTATTTCTCTCCTCTTTGTCCACTGACCCTCTTAAATTTCCCCTCACAAAGTAAAATCACTTTGCTAAAGGGAAATTCACTGTACACCAGGTTCCCAGTTATGCTGAATTTTGTCATGTAACTTCACATCTTGCCCCTAGTGGTTAAAGACACCAAATTAATAGTTGTCAGCACTGGTCAGTTTCTACACTATACTCAATGCTACCATTATTGCTAATTATACTACTTTAGCCAGGGTATCATACTTGTAGTCAGTTGTTCTCCCTTGTATGATAATGCTAAGATTGTCTTGGTGATAACCCTCATATTATCCAATATCAAAGGACTGACTGCTTAATTAAACAGATTACAACTTCTTATGTAGTAAGACTAAGAGCTAGACACACCTAGAAAACATCTCATGAAGAGAAAATACTTTCTAGGTAAGCATCGATACTAGTATATGATAAGAAACTTACAAGCTTCCTACCTGGCAAGAGTAAAGTCCTGAATTTGATGCCCCCATAACAAAAGGAAGGAAGGAAGGAGGGAGGAAGGGAGGGAGGGAGAGAGGGAGCTTCTTACAAGAATAAATCCCCAAAACATTAAAATTTAAAAATAGAAAATGACAAGACACAAAAGCAAATTGCAACCTCAGACCTCCAAGCTCATGCAGAACAAGTTCAGGAGACAATGAGATGGAGGAAATCAGAAGACATACAACTGAATTTTCTGAAATGGTAGAGGTGAAAGAAAAAAAAAAAAGAAGAAAAAAAAAAACAACACTTGAATGAGGCTATAGAGAAAAATCATATTAAAAATAATCTCAGGTTAAAAAAAAAATGTATGACAATCAAAAGAACCTGCCCAGTGAATCTAGAGCAGACACAGATAGAGAAAGAGAGGAGCTTAAGAAAACAATGGAAACCATGTATGTCCAACATAGGAAACAAACAGAATCCATGAAACACATTCAAAAAGGTTTGTAGGAGATTAAAAATTCCACTGAAGCTGGGCATGGTGACTCACACCTAAAATCCTAGAATTTGGGAGGCAGAGGCAGGAGGATTGCCATAAATTGCTATATAGTGAGTTCAAGGCCAGCCTGAAATACAAACCAAGACTCTGTCTCAAAAAACTAAAAAAAAAAAAAAATCAGGCTAAGGATTTAGAGCTCAGTGGTTTAGATGCCTGCCATGCAAGCATAAGGTTCTAGGTTCAATCCCTGATAACCACATATCACAATGCTGCTGGCATTAAGGTTCTGGGTTCAATCCCCAATAATCACATATCATAATGCTGGGTGTGGTGGCTGATGTCTGTAATCCCAGCACTGGGAAGGCAGAGGCAGGAAGACTGCTGTGAGTTTGAGGCTCAAGTGGGCTACATAGCGAGCTCAAGGCCACCCTGAACTACAAAGCGGGACCCTGTCTCAAAAGAAACAAAATAAAACAAAACAAAAACATTTCCACTGAATGTATATGCAACCAAGTGATTCAAAGTGAGGAGAGAATATCAGATCTAGAAGATATGAGTGAGGTTGCAAACCACAAAAGGAAAGATTTCATAAATATATAAACTGTTCAATCCAACAGCTGCAAGATGATACAAGTAACAACAAAAATTTGATCAGAGTTGGGCCAGGGATATAGCTCAGTGGTTCCGGCGCCTGTCTTGCAAGCGCAAGGACCTGGGTTCAATCCCCGGTAACCACATAACAATACTGGGTGTGGAGACTCACCCCAGCGGCAACCAGTACCACATACCAGTACCACATACCAGTGCCGGGCGTGGTGGCTCACGCCTGTAATCCCAGCACTCCGGAGGCAGAGGCAGGAGGATTGCTGTGATGTGAGTTTGAGGCTGAGCTCAGGGCCAGCCTGAACCACAAAGTGAGACCCTGTCTCAAAAAACCTTAAAAAAAAAAAAAATTGATCAGAGTTAATGAGAAAAAGAGAAAGCATAAATAATTTTAAAAAATAAAAGAAAGGAGAAAACACATACAAACACAAAAACCTGTTCAGGTAGTAATGTCAAGCAAACTTTCCACAGGTGAAAAAAGAATTTGACATACAAAGAAATGAGTCATATGAAACTCTAATTAACCATGACCAAAATAAATCTGCTGTAAGACATATAATAATCAAGATCTCAGAAATTTAACTGAAAAATGCAACTGTTAAAATATATTAAAAACTAATAAAGAAATGAAACAAATCACCTATAAAACAAGCTCATCAAAATCACAGTAGACTTCTCAATACAAACCCTCAATCAAGGAGAGCTTAGCATGAAGTATTCAAGTCTTGAAAGAAAACAACCATTCCAGATTGATGTACCCTGCTAAATTATCTTTCAAAATCAGTGGAGAAATAAGAAACTTCCATGACAAAGAACATCTAAAGAAATTCATAATCACCAAACCAGCTCTACAAAATGTTCTTAGGGATATTTCAGAGAGGAATAACAATGACTGTAATTCCAAAAACTGCAACAGAAAGAAGCCACTAGCCAAAAAAGAAGTTAAACAGAAGGAAAAGACAGGTAACCAACAGCAGAAAAAGGTACAAGGATAATATATCAAAAAAAAATCGCAAAGAAATACTAGAATTAAACCAAACCCGTGAACAAATGTTCTTAGTAAATGACCAAATTTTTCACCACCTATCTGAATACACATTCTTCTCAGCTATGCATGGGAAATTTTCCAAAATATACCAAACTCTGGCCCACAGAACATGCTAAAGTAAATGCCAAGGAATCCAAACTATCCCAAAAATTCTAGATTTAATCACCAAATTCAGTCATATGGCTGGATACAAAGTCAACATTAAACATTCAGAACTCAGTAGCATTCCTGTACATAAATAACAAACTTTCCTAGAGAGAAATTAGGGAAACCCTTCATAATAGCATTGAAAAAAATGAAATACTCAGGAATCAAACTAAAAATGGAAGTAAAACATCTCTACATGAAAAACTACAGTATTCTGAAAAAGTACATTGAAGAGGATATCACAAAATGGAAATTATCAGACCACAATGGAATAAAATTCGAAATCAATGGCAAAAGAAACTATAAAAACTCCACAGACACATGGAAATTAAATAATACCTACAAAGGAAATCTATACCAGTGAATTCTTGTATCAGCAAACAGAGTGATATCAAATAAACAACCAATGCTGAACCTCAAACTTCTAGTAAAAGCAAAGCAAGTTAAGCCCAAAGCTTATATGAGGGAACAAATTCTAAAGATCAAAGCAGAAATTAACGCAACTGAAACTAAGAAAATAATACAAAGATTCAATGAATTAAAGAGTTGGTTCCTTGAAAGATTAACTAAAATTGATAAACCCTGAGATGATTGTAACAAAAAAAGGAAAGAAGGGCCAGGGATTTAGCTCAGTGGTACCAGTGCCTGCCTTACAAGTGCAAGGGCTGGGGTTCAGGTTCGATCCCTGGTAACCACATACAACAATGCTTGGCATGGAGACTCATGCCACGAGCAATCAGAAACACATACCACAGTGCTGGGCATTGGGATCACAACTGTCATCCCAGCACTTGGGAAGCAGAGGCAAAAGGATTGCTGTGAGTTCAAGGCGGAGCTCAGGGACAGCCTGAACTACAAAAAGCAAGACACTGTCTTTAAAAAAAGGAAAGAAAAAACTAAAATCCATGAAGTTAGGACTGAAGTGAGTGAAATCACAACAAACCATGCAGAAATTAAGAAAATCATCAATACCTACTTCAAGAACCTTTATTCGAATAAGATGGAAAACACAAAAGAAATGGACAGATTCCCAAATACATATGATTAAGAAAGCTGAACCATAAAGATATAAAAGCTCTAAATTACCCAGTATTAGTCAAAATAATTGAAGGTGTAATTAAAAACTTATTAACAAAGAAAAGCCCAATTCCTGATGGATGCACTGGGAAACTGCACCAAGAAATTTACAGATCTAATGCCATTAGTTCTCCAACTCTTAAATGAAATTGAAAGTGAAGCAATACTCCTAAAGTCATTCTTGGAAACAAGTATTACCCTGAGATCAAAACCATAAAAGGTCCTAACTAAAAAAGAGAACTACCGGCCAATCTCCCTAATGAACACAGACACAAAATAAAATAATGGCAAAGACAATGCAGGAAATCCTCAAGAAAATTATATACTGTGACCAAGTAGCAGCAGTGGTTCAACATATACAAATCAACAAATGTAATGTACCATATCAACAGAATCAAGGACAAAATTTACAAGATCCTATCAAAATCCCAAGAAAAAGCGTATGATGAAGTCCAATTCATTATAAAAACTACAAAAAATTGGAATATGTGGCCTTTATCTTTATCTGATAAAAGTCATTATCACAATCCAACAGTCAACATAATATCAGATAGTCAAAAATTGAAAGCCTGTACTCTAAAATCAGGAAGAGGACAAGGGTTTCCACTATCACCACTCCTATACCTGTAGTTTTGGAAACATTAGCCAGAGCAATTAGACAAGACAAAATAAAGACAGGAAAAGAAGAAGTTAAATTATCGTTACTTGCAGATGATGTAATTAATACTCTACATAGAAGACTCCAAAAACACCACCAAAAATGTCTAGACTTAATAATCAAATTCAGTCACATAGCTGAATACAAAGTCAAGATTAAACACTCAAAACTCAGTAGCACTCCTGTACATAAATAACAAACTCACCTGAAGAGATACTAGGGAAATCTTTCATAATAGCACTGAAAAAAATTAAATATTCAGGAATCAACCTAGCAAAGGAAGTAAAACATCTTTACATTAAAAACTACAATATTCTGAAAAAGTACATTGAAGAGGATATCATAAAATGGAGAGATATACCTTCCTCTCAGGTAGGAAGAATGAACATAGTGAAAATAGTCATACTGCCACAATTGTTATACAGATTAAATCATTCCTAGTCAAAATGCCAAAAGCATACTTGACAGGATTACAGGAAACAATTCTAAAATTTACATGGTTCTAGAAGAGACCTGGAATAACAAAATAAATTCTGGGCAACAAAGGCAAGCCAGGAGGCATCACAGTCCCTGACCTTAAAACGTAGTACAAAGATATTGTGTTTTTTAAAAAAAAAACAGTACTGGTAAATAAATGATCAACTGAACAGATTAGAAAATGCAAAAATAACTCCATATACACCCAATCACCTTATCTTCCACAAAACTGTCAAACCCCTTCATTGGAAGAAAGAAATGAAAAAAAGAAGGATAACTAGAAACAAAACTACTGCAAGAAGAGAAACAGGCACTGAAGAGAGAGTAGGGGAATGAGAATAAAAGAAGAATTAAGATATATCATGCATAAATGGT
>PVIR01022861.1:0-27720 GCA_004026965.1 Petromus typicus
GAACCACTGAGCTAACTCCCCGGCCCCCCAAAAGGTTAGTTTTTAAAAGTTAAAGGGAATAAATACAAACTGATAGCATGGCTGGTACTGCGTCTTTCAGGTGGGAAGCACTATTCAAAGTGCTTCATAACCACAGAAGCCCAGTTTTTAGCCCTACAGGGAAACACTCCAGACGAGAGAGGAGCAAAACTTCAGACTAACAGGAGACTCTTACTGCCTCGTCCTCACACTGTCAAAGTATCTTTGCTCCTTTTAGGAAGCTTGGCTTTGGAGGTGGGACAAAGAATGTTCTGGGTCCAATAAACTGAAGAGAGAGAGTCACCTGATTTGTTCCAAGTCTTAGCGATGTATCTTTAACTCTTAGTTTTGGAGCAATCGCTGAAGAGGGAGACTTTATTTAAAAATCTGCTAAGCTTCACAGATTTTTTTCATTTATTTAATACTTGAAGGAATCTAGGACAATGTGTGGTTTGTAGCAACAGGGCAGGTGGATCTGTGGTAGCTGAGCACAGGAAGGACTGGTGCAGATCAGAGCTTGAAGGGTAGAGGGAGAGGCTTATTAGATAACATGGGAAAGGCATTCAATATCGCTTTTCCGTGTTACTACCTAGATCCCCACTCCATCTCACTAGCGAAATTCACTATGTGGCTAAAAACATTACACAGACACGTACAGGTGATAAGACATAGCACTACGAACCACAATACAGACTGGAAAAGTAAAATACCACTCAATACATAAGATAAAAGAGAAAGTATCTCTGGGAGTATCAGGCTAAGTTCCAAAACTGAGGCAGCGACTTTGAGCTGAGTGTTTAAAGAAAGGAATTAGGATCAGCAAGAACTGAGCACTTTGGTAAAACAGACTGAGATACACAGAAAAGCCTAAGTAGGTACATTGGGCAGGAACAGCTGCAATCAGGCTGATCAGGGCCAAAGCTGAGAAAGACACAAATGGCTCTTCCCAGCCTAAGAAACTGAGATTGTCACACCATACCGGCTACAGACACTTCCAACATTCAAAAGGAAAGTCAGAACAGGGTAAGAGAGTGTACTTCTGGTAGAGAGAAGGCCCAATTAAGAGAGACCCTTGTGAAAGTCTCAAACATGAACCAAGTCATGAGTCACACGTGGATGAGTAACAGGAGGACATGTATACAACATTAATGCAGGGCTGCAAACAGGTTCTCTGAGTGGGCTGCCTCCAGCAGCTGAGCAAGCAGGGTCAGGAGCACTCAGACTAACGCACAGTGAATCACTGGTAAATCAGTGACCCAGATCTGCACCCCAAGGCGGTGAGCCCAGGCTCCTGTGTAAGGGTAGTGCGGTCGTGTCTCAGCCAGGTCAGCCCGCAGAGACACCTGGAGATTCTGAGACAGCAACTACAGCCCAAGGGGATCTGAAAATGCCAATGATGCTTTCAAGAAACTAAGCTAAAAACATCTTAACTCTCATCAGGTTTTGGATTACAGACACCTATGTATGACGTTGTTCACAAGTTAGTCAGGGTCCGAACTGCTGTGCTCCAACAGCTGAGGTATATTCAGACCTCTGAGTCACAACTGTTGCTATGAAGTATTCTGGGTGAAGTGTTCCGTGTTCCATGTCACCCCCTGAGGAAAGTGCCCTAACCACACAAGTCTTCACATCCCAGCACAGTGCAGAACACACACAAACGCTCATCGACGTGGCTGTTTATGGAGCAACTGTGCCACTGTCAGAATGTAAGCTCCATGCAGTCAAAACTGTACAGCTGTTGCTATGTCTTCCAACACCAGATTCTATATGCTAAACAAATGTGTTGACCAAATACACATATTGATTTTCTAGCCTGGGTTCTGGCTACCATATAAATTTATATATCTAGTATATAAAAGATGATTGATAATAAACAAGGGGAGACAGTGATGAACTGATCTCTGCATGTATGTGTGCCCACGCACGCATGTGTCTGTAGTACACTGGGAATTGATCAACTTCTATCCACTATTTTCATTAACTAAACACAGTAAACCAAAATATTCATGAGGAAAGTGACTGCCCTCATCAATACGGGGAAGGAAAACAAAATGGCTGATGATTATTCAAGGAGTTCTAGGATTCTCTGATTTTGCTTATGGATCAGAAAATACTGAGTTGGCAAGAAACTGACAATGTACGCAACTTTAAAGCAAGCAAAAGTCCCCATTTAAAATGTGTCCTTTTCTAAGCAAAAGGTAAAAGAGTAAAAACACAGTAAACACAAAAGTAAGTTCTAAACTTTGAAATGAGTCCTTTATCAGGCAAGCACATTAATACATATAACGTGCTAAATCTCCATACCTATTTCTTGCATTCAGACTATCACAGATTACAGCACAGTGTGGCCTCAACAGATACCGGTCATAACAGCACCACAAGCCACTGTTTTCTTTTCTCACTTCTGTTCAGACCGGTGGAAACAGTAACATAATAAAGTGGATTTCCAACAAATAGAAACTGTTGTTACAATTCTGTCAGGCAGATATTACAAGTGTTTTACAGATAAGAAAACTGGAGCTCAACAAGCTTAAGAAATTTGTTTGACAATATCATGTGGCCACGAAGGGACAGAATCTAAAGTTTTAAATATAAGCAAATTTTACTTGGAGTATGGAGTTTCCCACCAATGCACAAATACTGCTGTTTTGCTTAAGGTATGTCTGTTACATAACAGATGATCACTAAAGGCTTTCTGTTGCTGTGATTGTTTGGTTTTCCCTCCAAGGATGGCGCTACATGCAACAGCAGGGCACCCCGGATGCTCTGTGTGTTCACAGCACGCAGTAGTAGCTCATCCTCCTGCTGGGCTGGCAACTCCTACACAGGAAGCATAGGCTTGTTTCCTGCGCCACACGATAGAATCTGCTATTTGTAATTGCAGAGACTTTTCTAAAATCACCAGTCTTGCTCTGCCAGTTTGAAGATATAGGTCCTTCAATTTAGCAGTAGCAGCTCACCGGTGTGTCCGGTTCCCGAGTCAGCTTCAAAAACCCCAGCAGCAGCTGGTAAAAATGGAATGCTAATTCGTCACAGATGGCAAAGCATGTCCTACATTTTCATTTACTTACATTTTCAGAAATTTCAAGTCTGCACTATGATCGTGAAATGATTTTAATATATAAGCTTAGTCTTTTTTTATTTGCTCCATGTGCAATAGAAATTAATGTTTACACACTAAAAATTCTTTCACCAAGCCCAATTAGATCTGTAGTCCCACAGTTTATATTTTAAAAGCTATTTAAGCTGGTGAGTTTTTTTTTTTTTTTTATGCCTTATTATCCAAATCGTACAGTCAGGACAAAACTAGGCCAAAATCGTACCAAAATGTTTCCAATAAAACTATTATGTAGGAGGCATAATGTTCAGCACCTTCATATTTTCCACAATTATCATGTTTAGTAATGTGAAACAAATAAATTATAAAACTGGGAGATTATTAAACAGCTTTATAGACCCTAGTGTTTTTTTTTTTTTTTCTCCTTTGTGTTTTTTTCCTGTCAGTGAAGGTAATGGAGACAGAAAACACATTACTATTTAATTTCTACAAGCCTAGTGAACACAGAAAGGATGGAGCCCAAACCAATGCTTACAGCACTGCTGCCCCCTCCTGGAGTCAGGCATCCCATCCTAACCCCTCCATCCTGGAACAGCAGGTAAGGGGAGGCGGTTTTAATTCCAAGTAGTGAGACATTTTAAAAAGACATCTGAGACTTTGTAAAAATATAAAGATAAACACTGAGCAGGTCACAGGTGACTCTGCTCAAGTTCTCAGTGCTTACTGAGGACAGGCGATCTTGCTACTTTGCACGAGGATCCGACTGCACTCATTCTGAGTCTGGAAGCTTCCTTACAGTGCTTCACATTTTCTCCATATTTTACATGAGTGCTTCTTTCTTCTTGCTTCATCAGCAGAGACTTTCCTAATCCTCTGCTCATCTAACTTTATCATCTTTCCTCATCTTCTCTGAAAATGTTCACCCATTAATGAGAGTGTTTCTTTCCATTAGCACATTTTTTTTTTTTTTGCTTTCTATTTCCTTCTTCCTCCTAATGAGGAAACAGCTCTCCATGTAAAAACACTTCTTCCACACAATTTCATCAGCTACCGTACAATCTTCTTGCTGTTTATACTTATGGGCACAAAGTATAGCATTTGTGGTGCTTAGTAACCTGCCACTGGCCCAACCTCAGTTGTTACGTCTGCATCCCAGGCTCGCTGCCCTTGCAGCCTGTACAGACAAATATTACTGCAAGTAAAATCATACTGCTTTCCAAAGCACAGCTCCCCCACCGAGGACTACCCACCTAAAACCCTTTAGACCAATTCGGGATCTGCACTACTGTTCCTTCATCTCCAAAACCTGGCTGCTTTGATTTTCTTCCCTTTCTTTACCACTAGTTTTCCTGTAATCCAAAATCTTTGGCAACTACTCCCTTGAGCCTCAGGGGTGTTAGGAAAAGCCTGGTCATTTTTGTATTCTAAGGCTATAAGAATAGTAAAACTGGGCCGGGGAGTTAGCTCAGTGGTTCTGGTGCCTGTCTTGCAAGCACAAGGACCCTGGTTCGATCCCCAGAAACTACATACCATACTGGGTGTGGAGACTCATGCCCAGCAGCAACCACTACCACATACCACAGTGCCGGGCGTGGTGGCTTACGCCTGTCATCCCAGCACTTGGGAGGCAGAGGCTGGAGGATTGCTGTGATGTGAGTTTGAGGCTGAGCTCAGGGCCAGCCTGAACCACAAAGCGAGACCCTGTCTCAAGAAAAAAAAAAAAAAAAACCTTAAAAAAAAAATAGTAAAACTTAGTTCATGAATGCTACAGGAATCATAATATGAAACAAGGCTGCACCTTTCAAACACCACCGACTCAGATTCAGTGGTGTGGACCTCAGTGGATGTGAGGCTGACTCAACAATCCCCTGAGGGCTGCTCCGAGGTTCTTGCTCCGGGCACATATTGGATATCCCAGAATCCTCAACGTCATGGGCTGCAATATCACCATTTCTTCGATATGTGTATTTTAGAAAGTTATTAAACTTTTTATAATTCAGCTTCTCATGTGCAAAACAAGCACATCACAGTACATTCTTAACAGAGTTCTTATGAGACTGCGATTATAAACAACTTATAATGCCTGGCATATAATGATCCTCGATATATGTCAGCTGCCACTATGATTATTTTCATCTCAACTGGCATCATCCAAGCATTTACAGATGCAGACTTCCAAGCCCTTTTCTAACCTTACAGGCCTCAAATAAGTTCTTAATTAAAAAAAAAAAAAAATTCTACATTTTTTGTTCTTAAGACAATGAGTGAGTTTCTAGCTCTCATACCAAACAACTATCCTTAAATCTTATCCCACATAACCTGGGTTTTAAAAAAAGAAAAAGAAAAAGGCCAGCATCTCTTCAATTTTCTGCTCCAAAGCCTGATTTCCAAAACCTCATTTAAACTAAAAATGTATATGAATTGAGTTTCAGCTTTAGAATGGATAGCTATATTTTTCTGCAAAAAACAGACTTACTTTGTCTTATGGTTGGCATAAAAAATACCTTACACTTGAAAATGTATAGTGAATAAGAGTAGTTTCTTATTTCTGCTGGTTCTGAGGTTGGGAGATCACGTAAAAGCTACTAGCAGATCCTGTGAGGCGGCCCAGGCCATGGAGCCAGTAGCTTCCATGTATGAGCACATCACAGACACAGATGGAGCATGAAGGTGACAGAACCCGCAGCCTCTGTGCTAAGGTGAGACTCCCACTCACAAGGGCTCGGTCCTCATGTCCTCCTCACCTCCCACAGGCCCCACCCCTTTACACCAACACACTGGGGATTCGGGGTTCACATAGAAATGTAACATTTCATGTCACAGCACACTATGCCAAAGCTAAAATTATCCTTTAAAACACGCTACTCCTTTTCTGATCTCTATTTTTGTTGTTGATACGTCTTTCCCAATTACTCACGCTACAAAACTCATTCACTGTGAGGTCTGCTTCTTCCTTTTTCAATTTTTCAAAATCCATATCCTGAAACATCCTTTTGTTTTGGACTATCTCTTCCCAGTCACCACTGCCAAAATGCAAATCCTGAGCCTGTAATATTTTAACAGATCAACGATTTTCCTGCACCAACATCTTCCCTTTTCAAATTATCTTTCATTTTACTATCTGCATCATTTTCTAAAAGTGTGCATTTATTCACGTGTTCTGACTTGAAAAAAAGCTGATTTCCCCCTAATAATTACATAACAACGGTTAAGCACCTTAGGACAGGACACTGAGCTTCTCCAGTGTGGCCCCAAAGAGTCAAACCGCACACCTCCAGGTCTGGACCCAGCTGCTCAGGCTGCACAGTGTTCCTTCGATGCAACACACAGGCCTACATCTCATTTAGTGTTTGTCTGTAACATTTCTACAGACTGGAATGGGACTGTCCTTTCCCATCGCCATCTACCTACCACATCTCTTAAGTCCTTTGAAAACAACTCAGAGGTTAGTTCTACAATCCGGTACCATCTTGAAAGCCAAAATTAATCTTTTTCTACAGTCCAAGGACCCTTGCTAAATTACTTTCTCTGCTTAGTTCTCATGACAATTTATATTATCAAAACTATAACAATGAACTGACCTTTCAAAGAAACCAAAAAGAGCATATTAGGAAAAGTAAGCTTGATCAGAATAAGGAAAATATTGCTATTCTAAAATACATACTTAAAATATGTTCAATATAAAATGTTCAATAATAATGTGCTAAAATATGTTCAAAAATATGTTATTGAATATGTTTTCAGACACATGATGTATTTCTATAATTAAAAACAGATAGGCCAGGTGGTCACGTACCTGCAATTTCAACTACTCACAAAGTGGAGGCACGAGGGCTGTAACTCCAGCCAACCTGGCAATTTAGCAAAACTGTCTTAAAATACTGAAAAAGTGTGTTATAGACTGGAGAATAGAGTTTGGTGTTCCCTCAGTTCATCTTCACCACACACACACACACACACCATCCCTTATACATGGAACCTAGGGAAATGCTTTACGACTTAGCTAGGCCTTTAGTCTCTTAATCATTTTCTTGTTGCAGATAAGTGTTTTTCTTAGTTTTTGCCATTTACAGTTACTGTTTAAGTCTTCATTAAGAAAGCTAGTTGTGCGTTATCCATACTCCCTCAGTCTTTTTATCTTGGGTCCAGAAACTCGGAAGGTGTTCATGGACATGTTTTGGTGGGGTTGAGAAGAGGGCCTGAAATTGAATGGGGAAAATTATATTGCAGCTTAGTTCTAATTTATCTCTTACCTAGACTGGGAAGTAGCTCAGTGGCATCATGCAAGCCCAAGGTCCTGAGTTTGATTCTCAGTATGCGGGAGGGGGACTTACCTCTTGCCAAAATTTAGCAATTTTTTAAAACAGTGTACATAAGAAATTACAGGTACGGATAGTAGCTGTGTTTTGTACATAAAAAATAAAAAAATACTTTCACTCATATCATACTGTACTTATTCCAAAATTATCTTGAAAGATCTACTTTGAAGTTATAGTAATTAGCCACACAGTTGAATTAGGTTATTTAATATAGTGACGGATACGTATTTTATAAAATGTTTTTCCTATGGTCTCTCTTTCTTTCTTTTCATCCTATGAATTTACAATCTATATTATAAAATCTTGCGTGAGAACCACAAGTGCTTCTCATAACTGATTAAATTCCTTTATTCATTTGCAGTTTTTCCCGTAACCTCGGAATGATGGATTCTGGTGGAATGGGTGATAGTAGCTGCCGAGGCTACTCTTCTCTCATTGCTGACATAACAGATCTGACATCCAAAGTTAGAGGGAAAGGTTCATTTGGCTTACACTTCATAGAGGTTTGAGTCCACAATCAGCTGGCTTCCAGATAGGGTGGCAGAGATGCAACAGGCCACGGCGGCAGAAGATAGCAAAACAACACGGGACCTTAACAACGTCTTTCTGTTCTTTTTATCTTATTCAGATTACTGAGTTTAGGGTGGCACCAAACCAATTACTTGTAGTGTTTTACCAATCATACGCCCTAATCCCAGCATTGTACACTCTAGATTCAGCCACCTCCAAAAATAACCTCACCTCATTCACACAAACACATGGCATAATACTAGCAAATAGGAGATGATGATTTGTCCTGGTGCTTTTTCTGAGCACTGATTTCTCTGAGGATGATCTAATCATGAGAGCAGGGCTTCTTAGCCATTCTGGCAGCACTGCCTTTTTGTTGGTCAACAGGAAACATTAACAACAATGAGCAAACAATGCTGTCTTACACAGCCCCTGTGCTAGAGCTATATTACCGTGAATTCTCACAATTCATGCAGAGCAAAGATGTACTATTTTCACGCAAGAGATGAGAAGACTGAGGCTTGGAAAGGTTGAGTAACTTGTTGAAAGTCAAGTAGCTGATCAGGAGGCAAGGTAGAATTCAAGTATCATGGCCTGGTAAATGGGTGGTCTGGCAAGTTTGTTCAATGTATGAGAAACAAAAATCCTGATATTTAAATTATTTGACTACAAATAAGTAAACAAGGGAAAAATAAAGTACTGCTGATATACTTTTGTCTACTGCCACAATATATATTTCCAAGAGATACCTTAAAAGCTTTCAAACTTGTCTCATTGCTGCCCTAAAAGAATACCTAGAAAAACGGCATGCAACTAACACGGTTTATTGACCTTTCAGTTGGTTTATTCAACACAAATATGAAAAATTTTAGTAGCATTTTACAGGAGAAAAACAGATTGTAGCTCTCCTTTCATGGAGCCCAAAGTATCTGGACACCAGGTTGGAGTAAGTGGCAGAGCATTCAGATGACAGCAATGTCACCAACACAGCAGCTCTCCAGTACCATGCAGCACTGCGCTAACAAATACTGACCCAGAGACCTCAGGGTGAGCATTCATGCAGATTCTGGAAGAAGCTAATATGTTTTTCTCTTGTCTTCCATCTTAGAAACATTCATGACAATGAAATGACAATATGCATGGGGATTTTTTCAATGGAAATTTTAAATCAGGACATTTCTATTATTTATACAAAGTTCTTCCCCCTCAGGCAATTCATATATTACATTTGTCCTTATTAAAGTAAATGTGAAATCACTAGTCTAACAGCACATAAATGCAATCACAGAACCGCCACCCAAATAATTTTACATACTGTATTGTTACACAGTTTGTAGTATAAAGAGCCAGCCATCAGATGATGCTACTTCACTAATATTTGTGTTATATGAATACACATTATAGATTCCTATAAAATCTCAGATTAATATACACACCAATAAAAAGCAGTTTATAGGAGCTACCTAACATTTTATTTGATGCCTTAAATATATTTTAATAGTATATGAAATATTCAGTGACATTAATATAGCAAGCAATACACATTTTACTTTCCTACAAAACAATCTTAAACATTATTTTCTTTTATACCACTTTAAGTATTTATCAGCGCATAGGTTCAAAAGCATTTAGTATATTCACACTATTGTACTGCTGACACTGACTTTTTTATTCTATACCTTCACTGAAAAATTTTTTTGTTTTGTTTTGTTTGGGTGCAAGGGATTGAATCCAGGACCTTCCCACTCTTTTTCATTATTATTTTTAATTTTGAAACAGGGCCTGCTAAGCTTTTGTTATATTTGAAGCAAATATTTTATCAGCTTGTAGAAATATACAATTTAAAATAGCCAAACTAAATGTATTTTACTAACCACTCCCTCTTAGATATACATTATACTTTGCCTTACAAGTTAATTTGAAGGAAAAAGTTCATTTGGCTGATTTAACAGCTATTCTATTTTGTTAAAAAAATGACTAGAAAAAAATGATAAGTGGTTTAGAATCAGATAGTCATGTGAATTATACTAAGGATACTCACCATTACTCAAAAGGAAAATTAACTGGATGATTTGTTTTAATATATTTCACAGAGCTGAGATTATAAATTACATCATACCAATCCCAGGGTCGAGAGCAGCTCCCATCTAAAATGAGAGGAGATACTGAACAGATGAAGAGCTGTTCAAAGTCAATGTAGCCCAGACTTAGGGGACAGAAGAATTAATGAGAAAATGAGAATCTACCAGATGGTGCTGCAGGATTCCTCACTGCACATCCGCCACCTCAAGCAGCTTCCATACATGCAAAGCCCCAGGGCCCCACCTGGTAGCAGCATAATTACCCTAAATGTGCACTTATGTTTCATTACACCTTGGCCATTACTATGTGCACTGATTACAAGTATCAATCCCTTTCATTTCCATACACCTCTGCAGTTCCGCAGCATTCAACTGTGAAAACTCAGCACTGCAGTCACTGCGAACACACGGCCCATGCTGATAAAACCACAGAGGGTAAATTATTTGTCACTCTACGGGGTGCCAATTCAGTTTGATAAGGATGACATCATGCCCATTTTACCAATAACAATGGCACTAACAAGAACGTGTAATCAACAAACCTCAGTCCTCTGCTAGCCCTGGCAGGTGCAACTCTTTTTATGCTAAAAATAAGCCAACATTAGCTTCCAGCTCAAAACTATTTCTTTTATCACAATGCTAAGCAGAAGTTGGCTTCCATAAGGCACTGCAGCTGCCGCTGCCACGGCCGCTTGTGCAGATGCCGGCATTAATTGTATCAAGGACATCCTGAAATAAGTGCTTATTCAGCACAATGGCTATTGGGGAGCAGCTGGAGGCTCAAGACAGATTGTCTTGAAGAGAATGTACCATCCCAGTGTGTAAATTACAGTGATGAAGTACACAGAGAGGCCAAGTTTAAGGATCTAATATAACTGCAGAACAATGTAAAAATTCAGTGTTAGGAGCAGAGTCCAGGTCTAATAAATAAGAAGTGGACTCTTTTGGATTTCATTTAGAGTGGGGGTGGTATCTAATGCCCTTTCCACGCAGGAGAAACAGGAAAAAGCATCAACAGTGCTGACACTGCCTTTCTTATGTGCAGACCACGTACAATTCCCGTCATATAGGTGTAGATTTCAACTCATTAAATACCAATAAGCATAACCTTGTTTTTGTTTTCTTTGTTTTTAAGGTTTTTTGAGACAGGGTCTCGCTTTGTGGTTCAGGCTGGCCCTGAGCTCAGCCTCAAACTCACATCACAGCATCCTGCCTCTGCCTCCCAAGTGCTGGGATTACAGGCGTGAGCCACCACACCCGGCATTGAGGTATGTGGTACTGATTGCTGCTGGGGTGAGTCTCCACGACCAGTATTGTTATGTGGTTACTGGGAATGAACCTGGGCCCTTGCACTTGCAAGACAGGTGCTGGAACCACTGAGTTATATCCCCGGACCAGCATAACCTTGTTTTTTATAATGAAGCAACACGTGACTCGAAAGAAATGACAAATGTGCCTGGTCTTCTTCCACATCTACTTACTACTCACCGGTTTTCTGTTCTGTAGTAATCCCTCTCCTGTCTGCTCATTTTTACATTAGTGAGTAGAAATGAATCAGTGGTGATTAAAGGCTACTGTGGCTGAGAAGTGACTGCAGAGCTTTGATCACACCAGGTTGGCTTAACAGAGAGGAAACATATCCTTAAAGACGCTGCTGTAAACCTGCATCCACGGAGAAGGCGGCAAAGTCATAGGGCCTGTCTCTGCTTTCACCACATTCTTTGCAAGCATGTGTATCTTCTCAAAGACGCAGAAGGGATTACACTCTCCAATAGCTGGGAATGGTCAGAAAATATACATAATCCATTCTATCTAATCAGGGGGTTGAGATCCTGACCAAAGTGCCTCATGCATTTGGACCACAAACACCGTCCCTTACACGAGCGCACTTTAAGCAGGAACATGCATCTTGAATTTTCACAAAATAACCTATACGCACTACTAATAAAGAATCACAGCCTTACAAGTTAGAAATCGTCTCAAATAAAAATAATTAAGTACTCAATATTAGCTGGGCACTGCGCCCATGCCTGTAATCCATGCTACTTGGGAGGCGAAGGCAGGAAAATGGAAAGTTCAAGGTCAGCCTGGCAATCTAGTGAGACACCATCTATAAGAAAGTAAAAAGATCTGGGGATGTAGCTCACTGGGCTCCATCTCCAGCATTGA
This sequence comes from Petromus typicus, assembly GCA_004026965.1. Lineage (NCBI taxonomy): Eukaryota > Metazoa > Chordata > Mammalia > Rodentia > Petromuridae > Petromus > Petromus typicus. Next base: position 12,156 of record PVIR01022861.1, read on the forward strand.
AACACATACACGGTGGAAGATGGGAGTATTAACTCAGATTCAAGTATTAATGCATTAGATCACTGACATTCACAACTATCCAAACCCACTCCACACGTGTTATAGCTAGTTTCCTCTTAGGTGACATCTTCCACCCAGAAAAAAAGACTTCATAATTTCTGACTATAAAATTGTAACAGTCTTCCTCTATATTACACTGAGATATAAAAGCTGAGCTGCAGGCTGAGCTGGTTCATCAGATAAAGGACTCGATCCTCCATTTGAGCCTCTGAGCATCAGCCACTCAAATGCCAATCCAAGCCTCAAAAAATTAAAATTGCTTCTTTCCAGAGACTTTGAAGCTATCAATAAATAGTTAAAAATAAGAATGGAAGCCTGGATGTTAATGGTCCATATATGTCAAGCATAGTTTGTGTTAATTTCGGCTAAATGCTAAAAGGGCATTTTGCATGGAGAGAGGAGAGGTTTTTAGAAACACTGTCAAGCATCTTCAGTCAGTATTAACTACAGCCAGCACTGGAAATCAACCTTTCACTGCTTCAGCACTAATTTCCATTTTTAGATATCAACTGCTAGCAAATTGCCACGGCGGTAAAACGGTGTTACTATCGAATACAAAGCATCGCACAATCCAGAATCCCATAAAATAACAAGTATCTTCATCCACAAGGGTGAATATAAAATCTTCTAACCTCAATGCCAACAAGAAACAGCAGCAGCACCAATCTATGCACTTTATCACTCTGGACATGATGTAAATGATTTGATCCACTAACACAGAGCCTTTCACTCTACACTATCTGTAGGAATATTTGAGAGGTTAAAAAATGAATTTAATAAAGAATGAGAACAACTTTTTGACCCAAAAAAAAAACAAACCCACAAACACAAAGCAAGGCAGCTCTTATGCCCAAAGGGGTATTAATGGTTTTTTCCCCCTGAATCAGTTCCTTGAGTATATTTGATATTTGACAGATATATTAGCTCTTGAGCATCATTTATCATGTTTAATTTTAATAGGTTTCCCTTAGAACAGCTGCCTAAGATGCTAATCTTCTCTTTTTTCTTGGGCCTTTTGTAAATATTTGAAATAACCATTCATTAACAGTTGCACATTTATTCAGGCCTGGTGTAGAGCCTGTGAACTGGAATCAGCTTTTATTTTATTTCTTCTATCTGTTGGCCAGACTAAAGAAACCCTGCTGTTTGGGTTCAATCTGTCAAGGTTCAAATTATCCTCCAACTGCGGGCTAATCAAGGGCGTCTGACCTCGTTTGCAAATAAACCAGGAACAAAAGTGGGTTTATTTTTTCTTTCTTTGGAGCACTGTTTCTCAAAAAGTAAAGCAAAACATAAGCAGATCACAAGTGCAATTGCCTCAAATGAAAAACAGGCAGAACTGGCAGCAAAAGATGAACTGAATTTACTCAGCCTTTCCCAAGGGCCAAGACACCCAGCTATAAATCCATTTTTATAGAAACCGTTTTGTAAATACATTCCAAGTTAAAATGCACAGTTCCTTTAATACGAGCCCATGGTCTGAGGAGACCATGGACTTCAAACAATCAGGCTACTCTGATGGGTACATTGGCGACTTGAGTATCCTGATGAACCCTAAGCTTCAAATTAATAGGTGCTCCTAGCAGAAATAATCTTCCTGTATCATTAACATCATTACTGTATCCATTCTGCACACATTTCTATAATATGAAATACAGGGTTTTGTTTTAAATACTTTTAATGGCTGCACTTGACAAGAAGGGGTTTTAACAATAACTTTAGGGGCATTATTTTAAAGGTACTTTATATACTACTGATTGAATGTACTTAAATGTAGTCTTACTAACAGTGCATACTGTAAAGTGTTTTTCTTGGTGTAGTCACATTTCCAGAGACTAATGTGCTAGTCAGAACCTGTTTTCAACATTTTGCTATTTGCAACAGTTACCTAATCTTTGAAAGTGGCCTAGGATGACAAAACTGAAGACCCCAGACAGGTGGCAGAGCCATCACGAATGAACATTATGACACAAAAAGCTTCTCTCAAAATGGTCCCAACTGATAAAATGACCCCAGTTATCATAACAAACTTCATTATACCAACCAACACATTTGCCACATCAAGTATCTGAGTACAGTCCATTTCCCTCAAAGGCAGTGCACTGCACTGCAAAGTGCACTGGCCAGTCTATCTGTATTTCAGCGTGCACCCTCAAACTAGAGTGCAGCCTCACTGTTTTGGTACAACAGGGTAAAGAAGCACCAACAACTGTAATTCACTACGCGAATGTAAGAAATAAAAGACTGGGTTTAAGGGAGAAAAGATGATCTGATACTTACTTCTGAGGCAATTTAATATAAGTGCCCAGCAACAGTGTATCTGAATTGCATTTATAATCACATCTTCAGTAATCAAAAAATCGTCACAAATAAGATAGAAAATAAAACCAGGAATAAAATCAGGGGTATGCAAAGGTTCTGCTTTACATGTACTAGCTGTAGGCTACACTAACTACTACATAGCATATGAAACAAATTTTTATTTACTGAGAGATGGCTGTTTTCATTCCTGGAATTCATGCTCAAGAAAAATCAGCAACAGTATGGCTGAATATATGATATCAGGAATTAGCTGATAGCTAATTTAAAAAAAAAACACCTTACGGGGCTGGGGAGTTAGCTCAGTGGTTCTGGCGCCTGTCTTGCAAGCGCAAGGACCCGGGTTCAATCCCTGGTAACCACATACCATACTGGGTGTGGAGACTCACGCCCAGCAGCAACCAGTACACAGTGCCGGGCGTGGTGGCTCAAACCTGTAATCCCAGCACTGGGGAGGCAGAGGCAGGAGGATTGCTGTGATGTGAATTGGAGCCTGAGCTCAGGGCCAGCCTGGACTACAAAGCAAGACTCTGTCTCAAAAAAAAAACAAAAACAAAAACCAAAAAAAAAAAAAAACAAAACCTTACCTAAACTCTATTGGTTCAAGTATCCATTTAGTTTTCTCTTTATTTACATTATTTTGAACAAGATAGCCACTGAGTATCATCTTACATTTTAGAAGTCACATACTGCAGAGAAAAATATTGTTTTATTACTTGCTATCTAGCCATGTTTAGAAATGACAATTTGCTTCTAATGCTCCAGCATTAATCACAGAAAACACAAAATGTAAACATCATCCAATTATCACAAACCCTCCACCTACTATGCATTTGACAAACATTTGTTAAATAAATGATGGTGGTAACAATTAAGATTAGCATGCCACTAACTTTAGCTAATGTGCTAGAAAAGAAATCTCAACAATTCTTAAAGTTTTTCCAAAGTCATCAATTTAAGTCCAAAAACCTCAACAGCAGAATGCAAAATGTTAGTCTGAGTATTAGAGATTTTCAAAATTTACACAGAGGAATATTTTTCATGTGGCTGCAATATTGCGAATTTACACAAAGTATAAACCTCTTGAAAATAGCTTCAAAACATACTGCTAGGGCCATTCAAATGTTGCGCTAATACTGGGAATGTAATTATTTAAAATCTCATTCAATTTATTTTCCACTTAATGTAATGCCAAGTTTCTCAGATCCTTCTCCCCTTTTTGGTTACTTAAAACTGTAGTGAATCGCATTTCAAAGTCAGTGCAACAGTAATCAAAGGTCAGCCCACATCCTGTAAGTTATTTCAAGTCTAAAAATAAAGCACAAATCTTATGATAGTGAACGATATGGATGTAAAAAATGGATTCACACGCATTAAATTTAGAGCAATGTCATCTTTCAAAGAAAACATACTTTTAATTCCAAATTCCTTTAAGAGTTCCTGTGTTAAAAGTTCACTTTGTTTCAAATATTATCTAGTTTACCATTATTTGCTTATATAATTTAAATGAGCATGCATTAATACATGTACGTAGTTTTAACTGTGCCAAATCCACAGTCTCCCCAAATTACCTCCCACTTGTGCACAAACCATCTTCCTCTCAGTACTAACATGGTTACACACTGCTACCTCTTCCTTCCCATCCCAGAACCCACAGATAGACAGTCACCAGGTCCGTTCTGAGAATGTTCACTATTTCTGATTGATAAAGTAAAAGATACAGCTTCCACTGCACAGTTTTAAGAATTTGACAGGCCTTCATGTGTAAGTTCATTCAACAAGTGTTTATTGAACATCAACTGTGATATCAAGATAAGAGCCCAGTCTCTTTACCGCAGAGGAGGTAACATGGAGGGCATAAACATTCACACAAACCATGGTGACTCAATCTAGTAAGCGCTGTCACAGACAGATAAAGACAAGGTTTCTGTGTGAGTGGAGAACAGACTAGAAGATGGAACTAGAAGATGCAACAGCTGAAGAACAATTATTAGGCCAAAAGCTGAGAGGCTAAATACGGTATCATCCAATAGACCCTCGCTACCCATATGACCCAAGGACTCAGTGTCAGTACTCCCAAGGGGCTTGAAGAGGCGACCCCCAGGCCCTGCCTCAGACCTGCAAAATAAAACCTAAATGTGAGAGACATTCCTGGGTGCTTGGAACACAATTTAAAACATAACAGGCATTTCCTAAAAGAGAAGGCGACCCGGGCACACATGTGAGAAAGCACAAGAACACATGTGCCGTCTGCAGACCAAAACTTTAGAGCTGGTCAAAATGTGCAGCATTCTCCCAGGTGATGATTTAAGTTTTTCTTTTCATCTTTCTTGTTCTTATGTCACTAAAAACAGTACTATAGGCTTAGCATCGTATTACTTAGTTTTCACACTGATTATCTAATGAATACATTGTATCATTATTTATTAGGTAAGAAAACAGAAGGTGAGAGAGAATAATGGCTTTAAGGACAAAGAGTCAACAACCTAAGGAAACAGAATTGAAAATAAAAGTACTTCAAAGCTCATCTCATTCACTGGTTTTACCCGGCAGTGATTTGACGGAAACTTTCAAATTTGTACACTGCGTGCTGCTTAGTCACTGGCTCTGTGATTTTAACTCTTCTCTCTGCTCCTGATGATATTCCACTAATTCCTAAAGCCACAATCCTAATATTACTACATACGTAATTTAACAGGAAACCAATCTAGATTTATCTAATTTTAAAAGGGAAGACGACTACAACAAAGGTATTATGGTATTTTCCTATTTGTACATTTTTAAAAACCTAATACAATGTAACCATTGCTGAGTAACATACCACACAAAAGTAATTTGTACTGCTCACAATTTTGCAATCTGGGCTCAATTTGGGTGGGCAGAAATTCTGATCCACATGGTGGCTGGACCGTTCATTATGGGGTCTTCCTTCAAATATCTAGAGTCTCAGCTCGGACTTTCTGGTATGTCTGTGGGCTAGCCAAGTCCCTGCTTCCACGTGATACAGCTGGTAGAATAGCTTTATCTTTTCCCTTGGTGGTTCAGAGCTCCTAGCAACATTCCACAAGGACAAATCTCAGGGCAAAAATGTTCATCAGACTTCTGCTTGCATTGTACTTTCTAATGTTCCATTAGCAAAGCCAGGCACGGGGCCAAGTGAACAATATGGAAAGGGTATGTCTACAGAAAGTGGGAAAACTTAAAAGGTTGGATTTAGTGGGACCTTCCAATTAGTGGTCTTCCAGGATTTTTTTTAGTAAGTGGCCCACATTTTACATAGAAAAGAAGAATTCACCAAATTTCTTGGATCTTAGGTTGCTTAAAAATATACTTATGAAATTGTAATTAACCAACAAAGCTAAAATATGAATTTATTTGTATATAATGAATACTTTCAAATACTTTCTATGTCAAAAGTGGGCCTTGAACCACACATGGTAGTTCACATCTGCAGTCCCAGCCACTTAGGAAGCTGAGGCAGGGGGGTTGTGAGCTGGAAACCAGCCTGGGTACACCAGGAGACCCTGTCTGAAAGCAGCGGGCTCTAGCCATTACACACATGGCATTTCAACCTTGGGTCTAGTCCAACAGTCTGCAGGTGGCCAACCATACAGCCCACCTTACACGGCCAGGTGGAATGCTCTCCCATTATTCGCCTCAAGCTCAGATTTACTCATTTTCCCAGTTTGATAGTTTGTTTTTCACCTGTGAATAAGATTTCTTTGTTAACAATGTTTATAATGACCGCACTTGGTTTGGACTTTAGGTTCCTCCATACATATTGCTGAGCTCAGATCAGATCAGGTCCACTCACACACACATGCAAGCCTTCTAGCAGGCCTGGCTCAGGAAATGTTAATTATGCTCTTATCCCACCCTCAATGCTTCACTTCAGCCCAAATGCAGAGGGAACTGAGGGAAAGCAAGCACATTTCTCCTAGGAAGATGAGGAGTGAGATAAACACTCAACATAATTCCCACAGTAAGAAGTTTTTAGCTGATCTAAATCCCATAGGATTTACTGATGTACGTTATCATTCTTATTCATGTATTCATTCAGCAAGCACTTACCACGGGCCTGCTACACACCACGTGCAGCGCAAAGCTGTGAGAAGGCAATGATGAACCAAACAGGCATTCCCACTCAATTCTCAGTATAGACAATAAATAAATGAACATACAGATGCATTCAAAGTATAACTTACTGGAGCTGTGAGGAAACAAACAGACTATGACAGAGAACAGAGGGGCAGAACTCCCCTTGGAAACACAGCCAGGCAAGGGCTATGTGAGGAGGTGACACTTACGCTGATGCTTTCATAGAGAAGGTTTGGCCCTGCGGAGACCACAGGAAGGATCTATACAAGAAAAGTCTCAAGTGCTGTGTTCAGGGAACTCAGCAGGAGCGGCAGGGTGCAGAGATCCTGGGAGAAGATGAGCTGGGAGCAGGCAACACAGCCTTGGTGCCTGGGGACCTTTCGGCCCTGCCCGCACCTTCCTTCTCAGGAGCTGCTGTGTCGTTTACCAGTGAACAACTTTTCTTTTCCTTAACTTTTTACTCTTCATCTTTTGTCTTCCATAGTCTTGGAGTTATCTGTCCAGAAAAGCATCACTGCTCCGGAGGTACAGTTGGAGAAACCCCAGTCAAGGGGTGGGAGAGCCAGCTGGGCCATAACACTTGGGGACACTCCTCTCCACTTACCACCGAGAGTGCTGGCAACTCTCCTCCTAGCCTGCAGCTCTGGCTTATTCACAGAATTTTGGTTAAGAATGTGGAGCCAGGCAGGAAACAGAAAGGGGACAGCCAAGGGGCTTCCACAGTGCTCTAAAGCAGGTCTTAGGACAGTTTATTATTTGCTAGAAGAAAATTCTTACATTACCAGGCTACCCTATGATCCAAAAGAAACCATCAATTCCAAGGTTATGTACAAATACGTCTGGCTTAGCAAAAGGTTTGAGTAGCCACATGTCTGTTTTTATTTTACTCAAGTAACAAAAAGTAACTTTTACCCCAAATGTAAGTGATCTAATTGTCTACTCTGAAAAATGATTTAATCTGAAATCCCTTAAAATATATTTTGGCTATATAATCTAAGTAAAGTGAAACATATATGAAATTACCACGGGCCTGCTACACACCACAGTGTGCTACAGTGGAAAAATATAATTATATTTTTCCCTCCTAAAAATAACACTTAGCATAATTTCTTTTTACTCGCTTAAGAATATCTGTGATATTGCAGCACATGTAATTTTAACTAACACTATGACAGCAGATTTTTAAGTTATTTTAAGTTTTGTAAACGTAACTATTCCTAATTGTATAATATTTTATCGCGCATATATAATAAAGCTAAGTGTTTTTCAAAGTAGCAGTACTGTAAATTTCCACTACCATATAGAAACACAGCACTTATTTACATTCTTTTCAAACAAACAAAAAAACACAGTAAATACCTTATTTCAAGAAAATAAAAGTATGTTTGAAAGCCACACAAATTTACTATTATTTCTATACCTCCAAAAAGAAATGAGCTAAATACTTCATGTGAACACACAGTCAAGAATTTTTCTCATAATACAGGCATATTTCTTTTATAAAAAGTTTAAGGGAGTTAAAGGTCTCTCTGTTCTCTTTGTTCTTTTAACAACTACAGTGTGATATTGTTTTGAAAGACCAAACTCAAATTGTACCCAAAACATGATACTTAAAGTGGAAAAAAAATCAGTACAAACTAAGAAGAGGTAGGCTCCAGAAAAGATCTAAGCTGATGACTTAAGCTTTTAAAATAAACATTCCCAGGCCTGTGTCTTAAGTCTGTTGGACTGCTATCATAAAATATCTTCCACTGAGTAATTTACAAATAACATAAACTTACTGCTGACACTTCTGGAGGTGGAGAAATCCAAAATCAAGGGGCCAGAATGTACAGCGTCTCACAAAGGTTTCATTCCCTACTTCACGAATGATCCCTTTTGCTGTGTCCTACCATATGGATGGGGAAAATGCTCATTTGTGTTCTTACAAGGTGGAAGGAACCCAGAGACTCCTAGAAGAATCTTCTATGGGACATTCATCCCATCCACAAATATTCTACCATTACAGTCCACTCATCTACCCCCAAGAAGAGACTTCTCTTAATACCAATAAACTAGAAAATAGTTTTCAGTTTATGAATTTTTGGAAGGTTATAACTAAAATCAGATTCATGAATTCAAGATAACCCTGGGCTACATAGTGAGTTCAAGGCCAGCCTAGACTACATAGGAAACTCTGAAACCTATGGAACTCAAACAAAATATTGAAATAAAAACAATAACAAACAGACTCTTTTGAGAAACAGCCTGGGAATTTGTATTCTAAAAACTTCCCAAAGGAATTGATGAATGAATGTCCACGCCGATTCCAAAAGTATGCTGAAACTTAATGCCCAAGGCACTGGCATCTAAAATCAACAGACACCTCTCAGGGGAAGAAATAAAAGTAGCTAAGAAGCATATGAAGAAATGCTCAACATCACTGGTCAGTTGAGAGATGTAGATGAAATCAACACTGAGATTCCATCTCACTCCACAAAGAATGGCTGCTATCTTGAGATTAACCAGCAAATGCTGGTGAGGCTGTGCAGAGAAAGGAACTCTTCTCCAAAAGTTGGTGGGAGTATAAGACTAGGATTATAGGTTCCATTTGACCCTTGAATTCACCATGATTACTCCCCTGCTAGGTATATACAAAAAATAATTAAAAGATTCATATCACAGTGAAATGTGTGCACCCACGTTTATAGCAGATGAGTTTCTGATAGCTCAATCTTGGAAATAACAATTGTCCATCAACTGGAGACTGGATAAAGAAGACGTGGGTGTTTTTTGGTTTTTTTTGTTTTTTTTTTTTTTTTTAGTAAGATGAAGTATTACTTTGTCACAAAGAACGATAAGTTTGCGTCTTTTATACTCAAATGGACATACCTTGAGGACATACTCAGAAGTGAAATAAATAGGTCTCAGATGTGTAAATAATGTATCTTTTCTCTAGTATGAAAAGTGAAGAGGTAAGTGAGTTCTACAGTGTATGATAGATACTGTGAAACAGAAAATATTCAAAGGGAAAAGGAGCATGGGGCTAAGTAACATGGGCCAGAAAAAAATGTGATGATTAAAAAAAAAAAAGGAAATAAAGCTTATGTATATAGTGTGTACGGGGGTTGTAGGGTGAGCAGGGAAATGGAAAAAATGAGAATTAAGTTGTGTCATATACTGATACAAATTCTCAATTTTGATTGTGATCATTAGTATTGATCACAATACTAATGTACCAAAAGTACCAATACAATCTTTTTTTTTTTTTTAAGGCAGGCCTTTAGGGTATTTGGCTATAGGGCTTATTTCTTATAGGCTGGATTAGAAGTCTATCAAAGGGACCAAGGGAATGCATTCATGTGTTCCCATTCATTTACATCTCTTTCACCACGAGGACACTTTTCAACCCCTACAAAGACACAGAAACAAGGTGTCAATTTAGAAACAGAAACTAGGGGGAAAAAACAGAATAGAAACTAGGCATTAGCAGACATTACATCTGCCCATACCGCTTGGCCTTGCAGCTTTCAGAACTGTTAGAAAAGAAATTTCTGTTCTTTACAAATCACCCAAGTCTGAGCTATTTTTGTTGTCATTTTGTTTCTGAGACACAATTTCACTATGTTGCTCGGGCTGGTCTCAAACTGCTCGGCATAAACCGCTCCTTCACTTCAGTGTCCTGATACCTGTAACTAAAGGCACCGTGACTGCAGTCAGCAGTCTGTGGCGTTTGGTTTCAGCAGCCCAGATCCACCACGGCAGCACCCTGGCCTGGGAAGAACCGAGCTGGCCCACAGATCTACTACACGGAAAAACTGACCCCGACTTTTATTACCTCACAAGAGTAGTATATTTTCTTTCCCATTAGCATCTTAAACACATACTCTAAAAATCTGGAGATTATTCTTAGAGAGAGTAAAGCTTAAATCTCACTTCTACAGATGATTACTATCTTGGCAATATTTTCCCAAAATTCCATAAATCAAAAATATCTATGTGTGTGAATGTAGTTCAGTATAGAATGCTGGACTGGTGTGTAGAAAGGTTGATCCAGGGCAGAAGAGGGAGAAGGAAAAGAGGGAGGAATAGGAGGAGGAAGGGAGAAGAATACACAAAAGACGAAGAGAATGGAGGAGGGAGGGCGGGAGGGAGGGAATAGAGGAAAGACACGGACCACCTAATTATGCTTTCCTTTCCTTGCACTAAATTCATTTATTCACCAAACCTCTCATTCTTACACATTTATATCATTCCAGGTTAAATCCTCTCAGTCCCTGATTTGTGTCTTCTTTTGTTGACACCATCAGAAATGATAGACCCTTCAGAGTATTTTTCAGAGTCAGCAATCCATATCAAACTTTTTTCTCTTATATTACAAATATTAAGAAATGGGCTGCAATTCACCAAGAGAAATAAAAAGCATAACTGTGAACAAGAAATAAAAAGAAATATAGAATTTATAACCTCTGTGGAACAGCCAAGGTCCCATTAACAAACTTTTTTTTTTTTTTCACACAGAAAATTGTGCTCGCCATACCTGACACTGTGCAAGTATGTTTACGGCAATTTAATATCCAACACAAGCAGGAGAAGAAATTTAATAATTTTTCAAATGAAATGAATTGACAGCCAGTGTCAGAAAGTGCAGACGCTGCAGAATCAATAAGAGCTGCTGGCATCACAAAGTAGTACTTTTGCCCAGAAAACATCTCGCAAAGGTCAAATTTACAAACCACCAGGTAGTAGTATCAGTTTCACATCTTTCTAGGGCTATTAAAATTCCATTAAACAACCTTCCAAAACTAACTCGCAGCCTTTAAAGTTCACCATAACCATCCCAGCGACAGACAGCCTCAGTTCAAACTCTGAAAGTCAACCCTTGGTCCATTTTGTCCCCTTGTCACGAAAAGTCATTAGCTGAATTCTATGAGGAAAAAGAAATATATCACAACGAATATATACTTATTATTAAGCATAAATAAAGACCTAAATGAAAGTATCCTTTGAGGAAAATAAAAGACAACTATTAACTATCAGGAAATCATTTCCCACAATGAATAATTTATCTGTTGCATGCCTAGAAAATCCACAAGTACTAATTATCTATGCCACACAATCAAGTCTGTCTTACAAGATCCAGTACGTAATTGTTTTGGAAAAGCAGCTGGAATCAAGTAATATTTGCTGCCTACTTTAGAAACAGCTTTTCTATACTATCGTTTTACTACTGGTTCCCAATCATGGAGACTTCACCAGCAAACTTGTTTTCTTTTTTCCAGTACTGGGCATTGAACCCAGGGACTCTGCACTGACCTAAATCCCCAGCTGTCTTCTATTTATTTTAAGACAGGGCCTCATTAAATCATCACATTGCACAGGCTAGGTCTGAATTTGCAGTACTGTCTCAGCCTCCCAGAATGCTGGGATCACAATTATGAACCACCACACTCAGCTTCCAGGCACCTCATTTCTACGTTAGCCACACAGTCAACACTTACCGAAATATCTACCACACCCACTCACCCACCCACAAACACCACACACAGAGAGACACAGACTCCACCAGGCACGTCTGACTCCAGCCTCCTCCTGATTGAAGCTTCTGATGTTCCGGCATACAAAAGGAAAGAGCAGGGAACGGATTCCCAAAGAGAAAGTGTTCCTAGGGATTAAAGACCCTCACTGAGTCCTGCAGTTTTCTATCAGAATGCATAAAACTTTATTATTTGCTTACTTTAAGTCAAAAGCAGATGGATTTGTGCTCAATGAAAATAAAATATAAATACCTCATGACTTTGACAGAGAACACAAAACTCTGTTGGTCCACACCAAAGGCCAGGGTGAAAGAATTATGTTTATAGTGGAAAACAGGCAGGCTATCTGTTGAGTGATCTCTGAAATATCATTTTCCTGAATATACTAAAAATTTAAGAATTCATTCCCACAGATATTTATCTATTAATTAAATTCACATTTTATGTAAAAATATATGAAAAGAAAAAAGGATGAGAAAGCCGACACAGCAAGTCCTCATATTTTCTTCCAGCACCTGGAGATCTCACCCCACAGATGATCACGGTGAGCAAACCCATGAGCTGTTATTATCAGCATCTTTGGCAGGATCGCTCAACAGGACTCAGTGGTTACAGAGTGGGCCAGATCATCAGTGAGTCACTATGACCTTGACTGTACTATCTTTGGCTCCAAAAAAAAAAAAAACCCTTTCAAAGTATCATGTTTTTCAAGGCTTATCTGCACATTTTAACAAGGAATGCTAAAATAACAAACTTGCAGAAAAATAAAATGTGAGTATTAAATGGGTGCTGTTGAGACCTATTATATGCCTTGGTACTCCTTACATAGGTTTCCAATGCAGTTGTAGCTTTTATCTAGACATTCCTCCATAGACCATGTGCTCAAAAGTGGGGCTTTTGAGAGGTGGCCAGATCATGGGTGTGCGATGCTAGATTACAGGTGTGATACTGGGATTAAGAGTGGGTAATGAAATTGGTTTAACTAGATCTGGGTGTGTGTAATAGAAATCTTACCTTGGGTGTGGCTGACACCACCCAAAAGACCTGTAGTCTGGATGGAATATGAAAAGACTCAAGGAAGGGAGGCTGCTGCTTGCTGCTTCTGCCTTGTGCCTCGTCTGCCATGGACTATTTTTACTCTACGATGCTCTCCTGCCATGATGCGCCATCTTAGAGCCAGCTGATTAAGGACTGAAACCTCTACAAACCATGAACCAAAATAAATCTTTCTTTTTTATTTTTTTATTTTTTTGAGACAGGGTCTCACTTTATAGTTCAGGCTGGTCCTGAACTCAGCCTTAAACTCAGCGATCCTCCTGCCTCTGCCTCCTGAGTGCTGGGATTACAGGCATGAGCTACCACACCCAGCACTGTGGTATGTGGTACTAATTGCTGATATGTTCTAGTTACCATGCCCAGCATTGTTGTATGTGGTTATGGGGGATGGAACATTGGTCCTTGTACTTGCAAGGCAGGTGCCGGAACACTGAGCTAAATTCCTGGCCAAAAATCTTTTTTTAACTTGTGGATGCCAAGTCTTTTGTCTCATCTACAAGGCAAGGAAAGGAACTAAGATAAATGCCATACTGGGATAACTGCCTCCTTAAAGACAATAAAGTTTCAAGAAGTTTAGAGGTAAAACTGTAGCTGGATTTGGAAAAGCACATAGGACATAATGGTCAACTTTCCTGTGTTCCAACTTCCTATCAAACCTCAAGATTTCTATTCTCATCCTTATTCCCAGAAATTCATTATATTATATACATTTTTAATACTTACTTGCACATTGGTTAGTTGTTTGTAGAATCTACCAAAGTGCAAAGATAAATGAAAGCAGAGGTGTAGCTAAGTGATAGAGCATGGACTTTATTACGTGTGAGGCACGGGGTTTAGTCCCAGGGCCAGTAAAGAAACAGATACATTCACCACTCATACAGATGATTCCAAATGGTTTTCATAAGGAAGGATACAGAAGTATTTCCAGAAGCTCCAAATGTTTTCTCCTCTCAACTATGACAATGCCGAGAATTATGAGCAAACTTCATTCTGTAACAGCCTTTGCATCACATCCTTGGTTCCCAAAACAAGGATAAGCTGTTTGTTCATTTATTTCCACACTTGTCTCACCATCTTCCCCATCATAGTATTAAAAGTAACCAAAGACTGATTGCAAGGATCTACTGTCATTGCAGTTTTTCTAAAGTATGTGCCTGTTAGCAGAAAGAACTGCTTTTAGTAAATGCTCCATAAATATTTGTTGAATGAGTGGAAAACAACACTTCACGATTCCAATACTGACTTCAGCTAAAAGACCACTCCTGGGTTTCTCCCATAACTATTACAAAACACTCAGGACTCAGAACACAAGTTAGTTGCATCTTGACTGCTAAGCAGGATTCAACTGCAATAGCTAAAAAGAACTCCACATGGAGAGTACGTCTGAGGAGAAAACCAGTCTTACTCGTAAAGATTGAGCCAAGTCAGGAAAGGTGGAGCTAAAACAGGAGTCTGGGACATGTGGAGACACTACTCTGGAGATAAAGGGTGATTTCAAAATCTCCACGTGCTTATTTAAGTGAATGCAGCCAATGACAATTTTCATCGGTCTAATTCGTTACCTTCTATCCTTGCACACTAGGATGAATACCTTCAAGACAAGAGCAGCGCTGTTTCTACTTTGTAAATTCCCACACAACCTACAGTCAACATGCAGCAAATATCCCTGTAAATGTCTTGGTAAATGAGTCTCTGAAGCAGCCTGGATGATAAACAGGAATAACTGAGCCTGTTTACTTATATAAATTCCTATAGATTTTGATGCTATTCATTACCTCTGGGTGCAGTGTCAGTTAACTGATACTCTTCTTGCCCCTGCAGCTTTTCCTGAGTTGGCCATTTAACACAAATCCACCATGCTCTTCCTCAGAATCTCTCACATTATGGAGGAAAAGAGTTCAGCTCATTTTATAGCTTTAATCGAAAACATATCTGGACTTGTGGTTCACATTCACGGTTAACTCTTGGTGATAGGTTAGAATTATTTTACATTTCAGAAAATGCAAGGCCACTGTCTACAGAAATTGTGATACAACTGTTAGGGGTGGGCCTCAGACATTAAGTTTATTTTCAGTATTATATATGTGCCAAATGGCTCAAGTGAACAATCGCATTGAGGACACTCATTTATTCTAGAGCAATGCTAGTTCCTAAAGCCTAGATACTCATAAAGATGTACAACATGTATCAGCACATTAACAACAGCAAGTTCTGTCATAAAGAATCCTGTCTCATTTAAGTTACCTTTTGCCTAAGTCGACCATGGAAATCTTTCATCAGTAACTCCGACCATAAATGGAGTTTTATTGGGACACAGCCATATTGATTCATTTACATATTGTCCTTGGCTCCTTTCATACTCCAAAGGCAGAGAGAAATAGATGCAAGGGACAACTCAGAGCCCACAACTCAAGCCCTAAAATATTTACACTGACTCTTTAAGAAAATGTCTACTACACTAATCAACACCAAAGATCATGACCGGATCCGAAAGCTTTAGAGCAGAAACCTAAACA
>PVIR01022862.1:0-27693 GCA_004026965.1 Petromus typicus
AAATGATAAGTTTGAATCATTTCTACTTAAATGGACATACCTTGAGGATATCCTCATAAGTGAAATAAATAGGTCACAGATGTGTAAATATCACATCTTTTCTCTGGTATGAGAAAATAAAGATGTAAATGAGTTCTAGAATTGTATATTATATATTGTGAAACAGAAAATACTCAAAGTGAAATAGAGTGAAGGGGGAAAATTAATGATATAACAAAAAAGAAAGGAACCAAAGTTTATGAATACAGGGGTATGGAAGTGTGGGTAGGGCTATGGGAGAAAATGAAAATTAAGTTGTCATATACTGGTACAAATTCCCATTGTGGAGTGCAATCATGATGTGTATATGTAAGGTACCAATAAAGATTAAAACAAAAACAAAAACAAAAAAACACTGGAGTTGATAGCATAACGAGGCATGGTGAAGCAGCCAGTGCTATTAAAAGGGCTGCTGAAAATTGCACATGCCACTGGGAAATGATGGCACAGAGAAGTGGCTCTTGCTCTCACCAAGTTTTCAACTGGGATGAAACTGGCCTTTTCTGGAAAGAAATACCTAGGAGAGTGTACATTACTGAGGAAGAGAAGAAATTGCCAGGCCATGAGCCTATGAAGGAGAGGGTAAGCTCATTGCTCTGCACCAGTGCTATGATGGCCTCAAGATAAAGCTTGTCTGGGTTTATCACTGAAACCTGTGAGTGTTCAGGAAGCACAGAGTCATGAAGAGGAGGATAGGGTTAAAAGGAGATCTAATGCACAGGCCTGGGTGATAAGGGAGGCTCTCTTCCCATTGTTAAGAAATATCTAGATATTGTGACATGCACTGATATTCATAGGTTAGTAATTTTCTAGGTCCTTTTCCCTTTTTGTGTACTTTCTCCCTGAAATTATGGAGAGTTGGAGGAAGAGATTCCATAGTGCTTGGTCAAAATCCTTCCACCTAATACAAGTCCTCTGCTGCAGCACGTGGACCAGGAGGTTATAGCTGACTTTAAGAGCTATTCATCAAGGAACTGTTCCTGAAGTGTTTCCTGATAGTCTCAGATACAGATTTAAGCCTTACAGAGCCCTCGAAGGAACACGGCAGTATTCTTTCCTCTGTGGGGTTAATTGAGAAACCCTGGGCCAGTGTCTCCCTATGGACACTGAGATCTGTCTGGTAGGAAGTGTGGTCTAAAGTTACACAGGACGGAGACTCTGAAGGATGTGTAGAGGAGCCTACGCCTTTACCTGACTCTGTGGTTGATGACACTGTCATTATAGCAGAGACCACAGGCTGCAGGAAGACAGCGGTGATGCTGAGGACATGGTGGAGGAACAGTCAGAGGAACTGTCTACAGAGGAACTTCAGCCACTTCAGCTGAGCAACAGAGACTGGCAGCTGAGGAGCTTTCTGCAGAGGAGAAGGACTGTCGACAATCAGAGCAGCAAAGCTCTTCTGAAATAAAGGAAATTCTAAAATATGGGCCGAGCTACAATCATGTGTAGAGAAGAACCCCTTCTCTTGACAGAGAAAAAGCCAATCACTGCACACACTTGCTTGTAATTTTATGGACTGAATGTCAAAAGAAGATGGACAGGAGGAACTAAAAATATTATTTTCCAACTTCCAACCCATGTATTCTTCAGGACAAAAATTCTATTAGTTGCCTTTTCATGTAGGGCTCACAAGATAGCAGGGAATTCTTGCTCAGTAACTTTCTATTTTTATTATTGGTTTTGGGAATTTGGGATGGACTTATTTTTGGTTCCCTTGATTACAATTAAATCTCGTTAGGTTGATGATGTTGTGCTCTTGTTCATAAGAGAGAGTCTAAAATTAATGTCAAATTTCCAGGATAAAAGGCTATGACATTCTGGTAAAGGAATTTAAAATCCAAAACTTTATATACAGCAAGTGATGGAAGATGTGGAAATGTATATTTAGCATGCATATTTCATACTCTGGAAAATGAAGTCACATGATCTCTATTAGGGTTATTTTTATAAACTTATTACTAAGTCAGGGGTGTTGCAAGACTTAATTTCATGGAGAAAGTACACAAAAAGGGAAAAGGACCTAGAAAATTACTAACCTATGAATATCAGTGCATGTCACAAGATCCTTGTCTTTTTTGGGGAATAACTTCCTGAAACTAATTTAAAAGATAATTTTATAGAGTTCTACGTCACAATATTTTGGAATATTCTGAGGGCTAAGTTTGTCCCAGTTTATACAGTCACCATATTTGACATGAAAATATTTATTTTTCTTCTATAAATACAAACTGATTTTTTTTTTTTTTGGTTTTTGGAGACAGGGTCTCGCTTTGTGGTTCAGGCTGGCCCTGAGCTCAGCCTCCAACTCACATCACAATCCTCCTGCCTCTGCCTCCCGAGTGCTGGGATGACAGGCGTGAGCCACCACGCCCGGCACTGTGGTATGTGGTACTGGTTGCGGCTGGGTGTGGGTCTCCACACCCAGTATTGTTATGTGGTTACCGGGGACTCGAACCCGGGTCCTTGCGCTTGCAAGACAGGCGCTGGAACCACTGAGCTAACTCCCCGGCCCCAAACTGATATTTTTTGTCCAGGTTTGATACACATGTTTGTTTGTTCGCTTTAAATTATACCGTGTCTGCTATATCTCTGTTCATTCATGGACAAGAGTGACACTGGGCAGTGCCACCTCCTAGGCTGGGTGTTTCATTTATCAGTGACAGGCTTTGTAAAGTTATGTGCCTACAGGTCAAGCCCTAACAAGGAGCACAACCTTTTCTTCTCTGTCTCTTTCGTACAGTGTATCTCTAGAATGTTTTGGGAATACTGGTCCTAACCAGTGGTCCCTGTTCTTGATCCTGCTTGAATAGGACAACCTGTGGAGGTTTAACTCACACGACTGGTTGTTCCTGGGTGTGGAATGGCAGAGCAGAGGGTCTGTCAGGGCCCCAGCTCCACAGTTCCACAGCAGAAGAGGAAGTTACAGAGATTTCCTACCTGCCGCCTTCCCCTGCATGTGTATAACCTCCCCCATTATTACCAAGGTCCCTCACCAGAGTGGTAGGTCTGTTAAATTTTTTTTTTTTTTTTTTGGTGCTGGCAATTTAACTCCTGGCTTTGTGCTTGACAGGCAGGCACAGTACTGCTGAGCAACATTCCTGGGTCCTGTCTATTAACATTAACCAACCTACCCTTACAGGGCATTGTCACTTAAAGATGATTGGGTTCAGGGTCAGTAAAGTTCATTACCAATTTTTTTTTGGAATTAATGCATAAAATACTTTCTTAGGTCTCATTTTGTCAGCTGATTTGGTATTCACCTTTGTATTTGAACCATCAGACTCAAGCTGGACAGACAAGGGGGTGAGCACAATGGAAACTGAGCCGTCTTTTTCCTAAAGAAGGTCTAATTGGTTTTGGACATTTGGCAGAAGAGAAAAGTAATCCTCTTTTATAACTAGTAATCTTAAAAAGAAATATCACTTTGAGATCTAAGAAAAATATTCAGAGTACATTATTAAGAAAAAACTCTTTTTCTTCAGTTGGAATAACACATATGCATTATTTGGCATCCAGAACCTCCTCTTCCTAAATGGAACCTTAGATGCAATATTCCTTTGATCCTTTTCATATCTACTCTCTAGATATAACATTGTCTTCTACTGATATTCTAGAACTGCTATTAACAGAGACCAATGTTTACCATCTTCTCTAGGGCGCACATTCTGCTAAGCAATCACTCAATTTTCGCCAAGAATCTCTGGAGTAGTAGTAGTATGTTGTTCTTAAGCAGCATCTAACAAAACAACCAATACCCAGAGAAAGGTTTAATACCATCCCAAGATTCAGTTTGGTATAGACAAGGGTTGAGGTGAGACTTCCCAAGGTAAAATGCCACAATGCTGCTCAGCATTTTATTTGTGTCTATCCAGCCTCCCATATGGCTCTCTGCTGAACACCTCAAGAGTGCGTTGCTGGGCTCATTCCATAAGCAACAATAGACCTGTCATCAGTGTGTTCCAGCAGGAACCACTGGAAATTGCCAACATCTCTTGGAGGGAGTGATGTTCTGTACCCTCAACTCCAGGGCTCAACTAAGTTCTTTGGGATTAGTTTAAATTTTTATGGCTTTATTTTATGTTTCATTAGTGAGGGTCCAGGTCAGCCTTTTGTCTGGGGCTGATTTAATTCCACCCTTAGAAGACAACTGTAGGGGATAGGAAAGGAGAAGTTACGAGAACTCCTGCAGTGAGTCCTAGCTTCCTGTGAGTCATGACAGCATGTGGTGAACTAATTAGTAGATAGATGGAAATGAGACTTAGGGAAGAAGTTAAGCTTTAGATCTGGTCAATGGTGCTCTTGGCAGCAAAGAAGAAAGACCCTGAGCCTTTCACCTTTATTAAATACATCCGGAGTAACAGATGACTCAGAGAGAGCCATGGTAATCTTAGAACAATGAGGGACTTACACAGATGAAGATCCTGGGTCATGAAGCATGAACAGTGATCAGGAATTTGTTCCTCCTCAGGATGCCTTCAGCCGATAATTCTGCCCCGAAGCATCACGGTATCATGGGAACATCGAGGATTCAGCTGTGACTAGAGGTGAAAATGAAGTTATGTCTCAACATGCCATAGCCGGCCTGCAGGCAGGAAAACTAGGCCTATGAATAATTTTAATTGTGAAATGATTTTCCCCCTCAAATTATGCAGAATTGCTCCTGACAGACAACCTGCCTCAGAATTCTACCCACCGCACTATTATTTCTACCTCAAACAATGCTACTCACAGCTCGGTTCTGCCCATGAGGGTTATTCTATCCTCTTCTGGGTAAAGATCGACACCTGTATTCTGTCAGGCGAGGAATGGAAACCTGACAGGATGCTCCAAGTGCTGAGCTCACTTTATCCAAATAGGTTGTTGCTATTCAGATGTTCTCTTTCTTATGTCATTGTACATAAGCTTCCTTTCAAAGAGTTTCTCTATTTCCTCTAAGTGTCACATTTATCTGTGAAGTTTTCCATGATATCACATTATTGTAGTACTTTAAAAAACTTTTTTTGAGACAGGGTCTCAGTTTGTAGTTCAGGCTGTCCCTGAGCTCAGCCTTGAATTTAGCAATCCTCCTGACTCTGCCTCCCTAGTTGGGATTACAGGCATGAGCCACCTCACCCAGCACTGTGGTATGTGGTACTGATTGCTGGTGGGCCTGGGTCACCATGCTAGGCATTGTTGTATGTGGTTACCAGGGACTGAAACCAGGACTTTGCACTTGCAAGGCAGGCCCTGGAACCACTGAGCTTAATCCCTAGCCCTCATTATGTACGTTTAATGTCACACCTGTTCCTCATTGTCAGTGGAGATGAACACATTTCAGAGCGCTCTCTGCCCTCCTCCTGACCTCACTCCAACCTTCCTCAGCTCTGGGCACAAGGAACTTCTTGTCTTATGTTCTCCCTTAATATTTTCCAGGAGTCCCTTGTGAATTCGTCGTGAGTTCCAGCATCTGGCCTAACTTAGTCATGGTGAGCAGAAATAACTTGCTGAGTGCCATTCCTTTACCTTTCCAGACCCATCCCCTCCACTTTCTGCCATAGGCACAAATGCCTCTTTCCGTGAGTCTGGATTTCCTTGCCCTCAGGTTCTGGTTGGTTAAGGCCAATGGAAGACACAGGTGGTAGATCAGTGTGTGCCAAGTTGGTGAGATCAGGAGACTTATTCACCGTCTTTTGTCCTGCTAGTGCCTAAGCATGGGCTTCAGTGCTGTCCTATGACTCCTCTGCTTCCCTCTTTGGTCTTAGGGGAGGTGGCAGCCTTGCAGTTCCTGGAACCATGTGCCTGTGGTTCATCCTACTCTGACGTGTACTTCTTAAGTGGTTCCTGCCTTGGGCTTTCTCATTTAGTATGCCCCTGTTTCCTGTGGGACCACAGTGAGTGTAGGTGATACTCAAAGTATTCAGCTACCTAAAAGCCCGGATGATACTCAGGAAGGCGGTACCAGTGCCTCCTAGGTGGATACCAGTGCTGCTTACGGAACGCAGAGCAAATGTTTTGTAAGTAACAGTACACAGTGTGTCACAGCTGACAAATTAAATAAAGTGAACTGAAAGTTCATGGCCACATGCTTCCCATTCCTCATTCCAGTGTGCTACCTACACAGTGAAGAGAGGATGCTGCTGCAGTCAGCCTGGCACCAGGACCTGCATGACCAAAGCGTGGTGACTGCACACTCCAGGACTCGGTGTATATTCACCTCCATTTGGTGGCCTCTTGGGTGTCCTTTGGTCTGCCTCACGGCTTATCAGACCAAGAAAATAAATATTCGAGTCTGTTTTTTGGATGTTCCTAATTTTACTAATCAATATGCTTGCTCTTTGTTCCCGTGCTATGCCGTCTGGTATACAGAAGGACATAATCATTCCTTTGCAGACCTGTCAGGTCTTCACTCCATTCCGTGTATTTATTACCTAGCCAGTGTATTCTCCTCAATATGATAGTTTCCTGGTTGATTAATGCCTCCCATCAGATAGCGCTCCATCTTCTGTGCCAAGGAGCCACTTGCAATGCCCGCGCAGCTCTAGCTGTGTCTGGGAAGCACCAGGCAGAGCTGATCACAGTGCTCTCTGCTCAAGTGCATGTCTCTCCCTTACTGTGTTTGACAGTGTGTGTTTCTGTCATCGGTGCTGGACTCTGATCTCCCTGAAAACAGAGATCAAACCTTTTTCTTCTCTACAACCTCTAGGCTTAGAGCGCTGTACACCGTGGACTCTGTCTCTGTCTGTGGACCTGAGTTCAGTGCTCTGTGCTCCTGTTGCTTCAAGTGTGGGCAGAGCTGGGATTCGAACCCAGTTCGTTTTTCACTCCTGGGTCTCAGCTCTTGTCCACTGCCTTGTGCTGCTTTCCTAATTGTTTCCCAGTGTTTTCATGTTTTTGCTCTGATACATACAAGTGTGTTTTTAATGTTCAATTTGCCTTTTCATTTAAGAAATTAATGGTTTCTTAGGAAGATCCTCAGATCTAATTTAGAAGCGCATCGATTAGTTTTGTGTTCTTGGTACCATAAATCAAAACAATAACATGCGCTTCAAGAACATGTCATCCAAATATAATGTTTAGGAGCTCATTCCTTTTGTTTGTTTGCTTCATGGAAAGTTGTGGGAGTGCAGGGACAGCAGAGGTGCGTAGACAGCTTGCTACAGCAGAGGTGCATAGCCCCGTGGGGCCTGCTGTGCAGTCATGGCTCCTGGGTCCAGCAGCTCGTGGTGCTGGGAGCTGTCAGCTGTCACTGTGTTCACAGAGTCAGCCGGTTGTGCTCAAGGATCTTCTTTGGTCTGAAAGGTCAGCTGCTTTTAGTTGTGCACTGGTAGAATACTAATCCATCCTTATTCAAATTACCCGCTACAGCGCTTATTAAATTGATGGCCTTGTGCCCTAATTTAACACTGGTGTCATTCAGAGGCAGCACTCGGTGCTGAACTGGGCCGTGGCAAGGCAAAGTTCAAGCCAGAACCGTGGTCTGGGGCCCTCTTTTCTCACTAAATTAGCAGTCAGATGCACTGTATAATTAATTAGCACAAACCAGAGAAAGCTTGTCATTTAATAAGACTTTTTTATTTCCACATTACACAAACAGTGGGAATTGATCCATTAAGTGGCTGGTTATGACTGCTGTTTAATGTATGTCTGGTTGTTAAATTGAGATGTCTAGGTGCATATGTCCAAGGTGGAAGAGTTCTTCACAGTGTGCTCAATGTTTGCTGAGATCTTCAGTCGGGTCCCACAGAATCAATAAGAGCTTCATTATGGAATTGGAGCTGGGCTGAGGCTCGTGTATGGATTTAAACAAAAGGTTTTTTTTATTATGGTCTCAGAAATAAGTTTTCATATTTATCTTTCCACTTCTTAAAGTTCAGCTGCTCTGCTTTTCCCAGGATACCGTACTGCATTGTTTGCTGTATTCTATCTTTACTTTCCTTTACTGTGTAACCCTTGCTTGCAGCTGCCTGAGGCAGACACTCACTTTCTCTTTGCAGTATTCTGTATGGGCTCATGAAGTTTTCCAGTGGGAAGGAGGTTTGTGAAATGTACAGGATATGATCATGGCTGTCCTGCTGGGATATCTGGAAGAGCGCATGGTCTTACATTAGTCTAGGAAATGTTTCAAGAGCTAGAGGTTGAAGATAGCCCTCAACCCAATGTTTTCTCGGGAAATGCTTCAGGATGGTTTGCACTGTATGTTGGGTCGGGTTGTAAATGTGACGTGATTAACACACAGGCTCTTGAGAGTAAGTATCATCGCATCTTACAGACACAAATGGAAACATCCACTGACTGCCTCTTCAGTTTTAGTTAATGCGGAAGGAAAACAGAGTCTGACTATGAAATTATTTCAAGAACAGGAAAACCTGTGTGAATAGCCAATGAAAGACACTGACCACATGGAGAAATGATCATTTTTGCCCATATCAGAAACATTTCAGTTAGTGAAATTAGTCCCTGTATAAGTTGTCATGTGTCACTGCAGATATGAAGATGTACCTTAACAAAGTGTACCTGAAGGCTCTTGAAGACGATCAAAAAACCATGATGACATTTTTTTCTTTTAAATGATCAGACCACATTCGCAGTGCATTTGGGTTCTGTTTATCATGGGGAGTTGGGGCAGCTGCACAATACATCTTAATTCTTTTTTAAATTGCCTTTCCCTCCCTTCTCTCTGTCTTTTATAGAACATGAAACCTTTCCCCAGGTTACCTAAGGAATGCTAAGCCTGAATTTTATTAAAACATACTGCTAAGGATTATTTTCTTTCTGTTACTAGAAAAAAATATTTGAGTCTTAGCGTTTTCACTACAATGCATGCTGGCGATGCCTCAAGCTCGAATTTCGAACAAGAACCTAATGTGTGATGTGAGAGTAGGAAGAGAAAGGGCTTTGGACGCATTTATAATGTCCTGACAGAAGTTCAAGGGAGCTTCCTCGCCCCTTTTCTGCCAGGCAGAATGAAGCCATAGGCGCTGTTTAGAGAGAAAACCTTTGCCAGGCACCGCATCTGCAGGCATCTTGATCTTTGATCTCTCCACTTTCAGAACAGTCGACCACACATTCATGTCTTCTGAAGTTCCCCAGGCTAACATAGTCCGCTCTTCAGCTCGAACAGACCAAGACAATGTGAAGATTTTCTTGTGACTAATTACTGAAATCAAACGCCTGCAACCTACAGGGCTATACTTTGGGGCCCGTTCAGAGTTGTGTTAATTCATCTGTCCTCCCTCACTCTGCTGTTCGGTGGGGCTGGTGTTTCTCTGCTTTCCTCTGACCTTCACAGAAGGTCTCAATTCTGGGCATGTCTAAACAGTGTACTATACTTCTTATTTTTGAATTTTCCCCCAGAATCAAGTGCGATATACCTCAAAGGTGATACTGATGGACAGCTTACTTAGTTGAATGGATAATTATTTTAAAAAGAAAAAAATACAAGGAAAATACTTCATCATTCATACTTAATCCACATAAGGCCAACAAGTCATTACAAAAGGAGCACATACGTAATTTTTTATCTGCACTAAGTTTCCCACCTGCCAATTTTGTGGACAGTGAGTGAATGACCTTCATAGTGAGAAAAGTATGTGATTAGCGAACTCACTCATTTGCTTGTCTTAATTCTCCAGAATTTAATGGAGAAAAAAGAAAACATAGATGACAGGAAACAGGGAGACAAACTTCATGAAAATGGGAAGAGGTCTATGGATGGGCAGACATCTAAGAAAAATAGAAGGAAATATGAAGCCTATTTATGGAGTATATTACAGTGCACAAAGAATTATATTTTAAAATGATAGAAATTATAATATAATTTTTTGACTGATACAACTTTTGATCACTAAAATGATAAAAAATGTTTCCCTTTTTTATTTACTTCAAGAAGTTAACGAAGAAATGTCTATATCTTTTGAGTATTTGATTCTCTTCCAAGACATTTTCCTAAATAAATTTATGTGAAAATATATTTATCATAGCCTCATCTAGAAAGAGGAATGATTTATGTATGAGTGGACAGAAAATGACTAAAAATTATATAATAGATCACTAAAATGAATTATTATGATGTAGAAAAATCCAGATCAATGCACAAAAGTATTACTAATTGTAAAACCAAGTTACCAGGCAGTAGGTAGACGCCCCTCCCCCGAGTGTTAGGTACTCAATAACAAGCACCTGGCTTCATGGAGCCTCTGTTAACAAAAAAATTGGTTTGCAAACAAAAGCATTCAAGAAAAATTTGCTTCCACTCACAAACTCTGCATCAGGTTACAAACATGAACATGGCCATCTTTCCTATGCAAACATAAATGGATCCAGCTCCTCCCAAAATCAGAAAAAGAAATTAAGTTCATAAACTGAAATACTACTGTATATTTATTTATACTGTATAGACATTTATCTGGATGCACACATGTATAATGTACATGTCTGTCTCTAGATATACACATGTACAAAAGAGAAGAGATGAATGAATAAATAGGTAATAAGATTAAAGTTCTCTTTTCTTTTTACTTATCTGGAGTTTCTACATTTTCTAAATGAATTATGTGTTTTAAGTTGAGTAACACATACTATAGCTCATTGTTATTTTGTGACCCTTTAATAGTTACTGTTGTAGAATATTCAGTTAATCAAAATGTCTGGGAACTTTATCACAACAGTTTGAAGTCTTGGATAAAGAGTTTCATGAAAAATATGGAAGAAAATGTGTGCCTTTTTCATTTTTTTATTTAGATATTTTGAATTGGATATATTGAAGGGAGTTAGTCACAGACATGCTATGCAATAATTATCCAAAAAAAAAAAAATCGGTCCATTAAGCTTGCTGTCTTGACCTACGTGATGTTTCTATTGAGCATACAGTACTTGAGATAATTCCCGTAGATGGCACTGAAATCAGCGTTAAAGGGTTTTGAATTACAGCTGATGAGCATCGAAGGCTGAAAGGAGACATTAATGTTTTTAAAGTTCTGAATAGTATTTAAATTTCTAAGAGCTGCATTAACAGAAATGCATACTTATCCCCCCCACGCATATGACAACATAAAGAAGGGGAGAAAAGACAGTGACCACATACATTGTCTTTTTATACTTTGGCAGGATTTGAAGAAATAATTACTACTGAAATAAAAAATGCACTCCTGACAGTGTTTTTTTCTCAGTCACACTAAACCCTGAACAATTGCTTATCTTTTATATCCTATTATGACTGTACACAAAATAACAGTGTAATGCATTTCATTCTTGTCACTACGGGTGTATGAAACATAACTGCAAAACTCGTATGCAAGTGGATTTTAGTTCTTCAAAATGATCACATTTGTTGTAACTTGTTTAATAGTCAGTGGTGTGCAACCTCCTCATGCACACGCGCTCGGCTTAGGCTACTTGTTTCATGCACGTCTCAGTTAGTTGAACTACATTTCTCTCAGACATCTCTCAGCTGAAGGACAGTGTATGAAAAGCTACCCTGACAAGACATTCCGAACAATTTTCAAAATCTCCAGCCTTATTCATTCTTAGAGTCTTGTCTTTGAAGTCCTAAGATCACAAATGTTCTTTGCTGAGAATATGTCATGTGTCTGTTTAATTGCTCTACTTGTCTGCTTTTCCAAACTTTTGTTACTGTCTTTGCTCTTTCCTCTTTTTCAGTTCTTGAGAGTCATTCCCATCTGTAAACACTTGCACAGAAGTCATGGACCTTTGAAGATAAGATTATAAGATAAGTTTTGGACAGATTCCATTATTGCTGTAAAATGAAGTTGTTCACATCAAAATTAATGACTGTCACCTACTTTATTTTTAAAACTAATGAAAAACTAAAAATTTGTGGAAATCTATCTATCTATCTATCTACACAAATTTCTTTTTAACTTATATACTATTGTAATATATTTTAAAATAATTGTTTAAAAATTTTTATCAATACATGTTTGCAGGGCATTATGATTATGTTCATTGTAGGGAGTTGGTACATGTGCATAGCACATCTTAATTCCTCTTATGCCCTCCTTGCCTCCTCTCTCCCCATCTCTCGGTCCCTTTCCAGTATAAAAAAGATCAATTTTCCTGTTTCTTATTATCTGTCTTTCATTTTGCTCTTTCAGTTATTTATACTTTGTTTAGGGACTGATTCCATTCTGAGTATTGCAGATAAACAAACACAATAAAATAAAACAGTTTGTTTAAAGTAGCTTGAGGATTTCCATATTAGTCACTGTTTTGAACACATATAGTAGTCTGGAATAGATTTCTGAATACCATATGTACAGTGAGAGGAAGTAATGGAAAGCAGAAAATTTATATCAGGACATTTTACATATTAATCCTCCAGAGTGAGAAGTATTAAGCTGTTCCAAATATCCTTCCAGTTGAAATGATAGGTGTTTTGAGATACATTTGCAGAATTTATTTTGTTTTACTAATTGGTATATTCATCATCCACAAATATACTAGTAAAGCTAGGCACTAAATGACTTTCCTATGATAAGCTTTCTGATGAATTTTTCTCTCTTGCTTCCTGGTGACATTTGAACTTTCTTTCATTATATAAAACACATCTGGAAGGAGACAGTGTGACTAGCAGTCTTGGATGTTAACATGTGGAAGATTGGGCTCTTGACACACCAAATACATTCTGCTTAAAGACAGTGACCTCGACGAATGCTACTTTAAGTGACCTATAGTTTAGCTCTATCTAGGCAGGTCTGTTTAGCCTGCCTGTCTTCTACTAGAGTTGGTGAAAGACAAAGAAATCAAATTGTAAACTGTCTTTCCTTTTTTAATAAAGACATCCATAGAAACTTATATTTCTCCTCTCCTCTGTAAGGTTTTCTTTTTTTGTCCAATATTAAAATATTGAAATAAGTAAATATTTTAAAAAGGCTTATCTAAAACATATGTTAATGCATGCATTATTTTTACATCTCTATCATAGGATGACTAAATTTCTTCGGTGGTGTATTTCATGAAGGAGAAGATGCTGATAAGATCTTATTTAAATGGCTTGCTAATACAAGAAGCAGATCATTTTAAATGGACCTTACATCTTTATAGGATGTTAGAAATGAAGACATTACCTCAAAATGTAGGTAATTACTGCCTCCTCTTTTATCAGTGCTCTCTTCTGAGGTATTATCATAAGAGAGCACTTTAGTGTTAAGCAGGGCCTGAGAGTGGTAATAAATCAGTCCAACTGAGTCATCATTGTCCAAGACATCTGAACTACTGAAATGCTGCAGACCCTATGGAGAGTGTGAAATCACTTGACCCCTGGCATTAACCTTTGCTGAATGAGTAGACACTGCTTTCCACATCGAAGAACAAAGCAGAAGACTATTGATTAAACACCACATGCGCTTGGTATTAAATACTGGCTGAACCCAGGTCCAGGGGAGAAACCTAGTTGCCGGGTCTCAGGAGAATGGATGTTTGTAATTCAGAGCAATGTTTTTTCTGCAAAATACTTTGCACACCCCCTTTGATCAATAATGAGCAGCCATGATCAGCCATGAGTGTGTCTTGTCAATTCTGACCTGTGTATTTTATCACTGGAGGTGAGAGGTCACAGTGCTGTGATGAATTATTTCAGTTCTAAGCATGAATTGTTTCCTGACGTCAGTATCTGTTTGGGAAAGCAATTTGTTTTATTTCCAGTTTATGAATTATCGTTTTGGCAGTTGATTTGTCTGCATTAGTAAAATACATGACTTTTCTATGGTTTTTTATAACCACTGTTTTTTTTTTTTTTTTTTAGGATGTTGAATTTGAACTTGACATTACGAAAAGAGATAGTAATGAAGGGAACTCAGGATTTATGAGCTATGTTATTTAGAAGAGAAAATATTATAGTTAAGTT
Organism: Petromus typicus; assembly: GCA_004026965.1. Lineage (NCBI taxonomy): Eukaryota > Metazoa > Chordata > Mammalia > Rodentia > Petromuridae > Petromus > Petromus typicus. Next base: position 13,883 of record PVIR01022862.1, read on the forward strand.
TCTCATGTTGATAAAAAGGAAAGGCTTTGGAAGAGAGAGTGCAGCAGAACATACTAGCATAAACAGAATAAAAGAATTAACTATTTTATGAGGAGTCTTACGCTAATTATCTTGTGATCCATAGGAAGCACCTGAACCATTGACAATTTGATGGCATCTATGCAGACCTGATTTATTTAGAAGGAGAATGTGGATTCATTCATTCCATGTTGACAGCTCAACTCAATTCAATTTACGGAACTGAAGTTAAATTAAAAAACCTTAGCTGTGAAGGAGAAAATCTCCTTTATTTTAAATTGAAATGGCTTCCAGGTGTTTACCTTCATATAACCAAAATGACAAGAAGCCAAGTAGCAGATGCATGATATTCCTTCTCTAAGTTCTGTCTCACTTGGAGCCAGGGTATCACACCTGTAAAACCCTTCACAACTGTTTTCATTGCTAAAGATTTTGATGGGCTTGTGTTCAACTTTGAGAAGTCTAGATCGGCTAGTCATGACTGTGGATGAACAAAGACCATCCCTTGTCTACATAATATTTCCTCTAAGTAAATAACAATGTGATTTAGTGTGTGCGGCCCACCACAGTCTCATAGGTTTGTCTAGTTTTTGGAGGGCTTTACTGGGAGGCCCAGGAAGTTAAAAACATGCTGAACTTAGTGGTCAATCCTTTAGATTTGCTGCATCCTATGAAGTTTGTAGTTCTGGGGGATCTTTCTTTGTAACCCATTGAAGCATTGAAAAGATATTCTATTTAAATAATATTTGGGTTATATATCATATGTTCATTTTTTTATTGTGAGGGACATATGTATAGAAGTCATTTATGTTTCACCATTATCCTGAGCACAGGTGTGGCATGTATGCACAAAACCCTGAAGTTTACCTCAGCACTTAAGGAAAATTGTGTACGTGTGACCAATGTAATACACTACCATCTTGTTTTGTACCTGCCATTAGACTAAGATAATTTTTGCATATATTGATATTTTAAGATTATAGTTAATGAAAAATTAACTGGAATTTGTTACTTTGAGGCAGTAATTAAATGTAATTACTATCTTTTCTGCAGCTTTTGCAACTGAATGAGATAGTTTTGTGATCTTTTAGACATAAGGAAGTGGAGAAATGACTGAGCCCAACTCACATGACACACAGAGATTTAATTTGAATACATGTGATACATATTACATACCTTTTTATACTCTTTGGTGTCCATATAGGCTTTCCAATGGAACTTATTTTTAAAAACTTGTTGTTGAGATGTCATTAAATTGTAAATAATTTTTTGTAACTGATATGTTGTCATTCCAAGTTGATAATCAGGAGAAAGAAGAGGAAAAAAGGAAAAAGAGAGAAGGAAAAGAAGAAAAACATGAAGTTCAGTCATCTAGATTTTCAAAGACTGGAAAGGATTTCAGCTTGGACATATGCAAAAATGGTTGTGTCTAAGTTAACACAGATTAAGTGTATTTTTTTAATACTTAGAAAAAGTAAATTTGTTCGCATTTGGGTTTTTTTTGCATTGAATCCTCCCTGATGAAGTGGCGGTTTAGAATCTGGCTGGCAAAGTGAAAGGTAAACCTTTCTGCTGTTAGGTGCACAGGCCAGTATGACTTCTGCACGAATCTGAGTCTCTGCTGCCTCAAAATGCCAAAGGCCCTTTCTAAATAAGTGAGGCTTGTAGGAAAATTGAGAGAGTTAAAACTGCAGAAGGATTCAGTTATAGGTTGATGGTCAGTATGGATCATTTCTGATAAATGCCCTTACATTTATCTCACAAGTCATAAGAAACTGAAAAAAAAAAAAAAAAAAAGATATCACCGCTCATATCAGAAAAGAACTGTGTTCCAGGTCTCCATAGCAAGATCCTAGCAAAGTCCAGCATGGCAGAAATCTTTTTAGTGCCAGTCTTTCTTTCTGTTAAATTAGCAAAAGACTTTGAAATTGACTACACATTGTTAAATCTTCACTTGGGATCTAGTAAAAGTCCTTATAGTTTATCTGACACAGCAGAGTTTATCTTTTTACATTTGTCATTCCTCATAAAAGCTATCGACCAGGATTTTTGTGACTTTGACCAACAGAAAACCTTGGCTGACACTCTCCGGGCTGAGATGTAGCCAGTGGAAATGGAAACACTTCCGCTCCGCCCTTGTGGCCAGTATGGCTTCCCTTCTGTCGAGCTGGTCAGGCTCTTTATGGACCCACAGGGAGGTCTGGACACAGGGCAGTACATTTATATTTTGCCTGACCTACCTGCTTCTTAGAGATACATTCTAAGGCCGCTGCTTATACAGAACCTTTCAGAACCATGTCTGTTTGACCCAGCCATAAGCACACTGTTCAGTTGGCTTTTCACTAAACTTTACTTAAGTAGGAACTAACTCTGCTGTTCCCCATGTAGGGTGTTGATTGACTGTATGTCTTTGGATGGTGTGAAGATTGTGACTGCACAACTGGTATACTGCTTTTTGAATGTCTTTAAAAGAAGAGAAGAAAAATGCGTACCCTCAAGTACTACAGACCAAGATAAAACAAAATAAAAGCAGTAAGCATTGAGTTAGCAATGCTAACCTTTAAAGAATCTTTTTCACACAATTAAACAGTTTGAGCATGACTCTTCTCGGGGTCAGGGAGTTAGCTCAGTGGTTCCGGTGCTTATCTTGCATGACTCTTCTCTACTTTTCCCTCAATTTATTTTTTAAAATAATATCTGCCAAAGGGTAATTTTAATTCATGAGTGTAGTTTTTCAATTATGTTATATACATACTGCTTGGGTCTCTTTTTAAATTTTTATTTTTATTAGTACACTGTAGTACATAATGATTCCATTTATCATGGAGAGATGGTCTGTCTACATGATGCATCTTAATTCTATTTTTTATTGTCATTTTGGGGGCAACAAATGCCACTCCCTGGTAACTTGGAACTAGGGCCAAGGGAAGAAGGGAATAGGAAACATCAAATAGAGAAAAACATAGGAATATTAGGGGTATAGGAATGAGATCTAATACATTTCTCACTTCTGTTTTTAAATCACTCGGGATCTGTTGTGTTGACATAAGCAGTTATGCACGTAGACAACATGCAGGTAATAGTCTAGAAAAATGCATAAGAAAACTATGCTGGGCATCTTATGCAGGTACTGCTGGCTTTGGATGCTAATTATCTACTCCATGCCTTTGATTTCATGTCATTAGAACAGTGTAAATGCTTAGCAATATTTATGGTACTCAGTCTTTTCTCTCTGTCCACTCTCTGCATATAGGTAATTTTCTATAACTAATAGCGTATTCTGTGATAAAGAATGATAATGGAGTGGGTAATTATCATCTAGCTGCTTGGAAGTGGACTTTTGTGTAGGCAAGGGCGGACCTCTTGCCCTACCTTTCAAAGCAGCATTCCCAAATAGCACAGCATCCTCAGAGGTGCTGAATGGGGCCATGTGTGGTGACCCAGATTATTAGCACATCCATCTATCAGGCCAGCAGCACCATGAAGTGCTTTCTGGTGCACATGTTTTTTTGTGAAAGCATAAACACACAGCTTTCATAGATCACATGGCTCTGATTATGAACTAGTCCTTGTACACACAATCATGATTTCCTTTCTTCTCCCAATTCTAAAGTTAGTGATGATAAAAGAGGTTGGTTAAAAAAACAAATGTTAATATTTCTGATTTCTTTTACATTTTTATAGATCCTCATTTTCTTGCTGTCAGAGTGCTATAAAATTTGTTGAAGAAATACTGCCTGATTGGCAATAAAAACACTCCAGTTGGTTATACATAAAGGCAGATAAGTCTCTAGCATTACCCCAGGTGAGCAGAATGAATAGGCTGAAAATTATAGAAGAATCAAAACAGGGGCTCTATGACATTGACCACTGACTCTAAGAATTTTTTTTAAGCTACAGACTCATCTGTTGTTCAGTCATCAGCGTGGGCTCTTGTTCAGGTTAGACCTTCTGTACCGTAGTCTGAATCCAGAGAGGACTGAAAAGAGAGATTTGAGGACACATTAGTTTAAGGTCTTTCCTGGAAAAAACTAACTGTGTGTCCATGACACTTGTTTACTGCTCTTGCGTTCAAGCCAACATACTCAGTGTGCTCATGTTCCGTTTATTTTCAGGTTTGGCAAAGAGTTTCTTCCCAGTGTTTGCAGTGACCGTGATCTTCAAGTCCGGTTGCTACATGATATAAAATCAGGCAGTAACGTCAGCTCTTCACAAGTAATGTGTGGTTCTGTTCACAGCAGATCTTCCGCAGGTGTTTCTCAGGTACATTATTATCACAAGTGTAGGTGGAAAGGCGCGAGCCACTCCCGGCAAAGAAGTCAGTACAATCTATTCGATGTAGAGGCTCTATGATGCTTATCCATGTGCTGCAAAGAACTTGAAGTAGAAAAAAATGCCTCGGGATTCTGTGCGGGAGATGCCATTTGAGATGTGCCTGGGCAGCCCGTGTGTGGGGATGAAATTTGAACCTCGCTGTCCACAGGCCTTCTCTCCATGCTGGTACTCACCGAGGAGGGCCTCCTCCAGGTGTGCAATCCATGTCTTGGCTCAGGCACACTTATTAGAACTGTTTTCGGTGTCCCCCATTCAACCGTGACCCAAGGAGGTCAGACAGTCAGGAGGGAAAGAGCAGCAGGTCTGTCAGTGCATTCGAAGCCTAATCTTAAAAATCAGATGTTTTTACACAAGTTCGGCATCTTTGAAGGGGATGTGGAACTTCAGGCTCCATGGTAAAGAGGGTGCTAGCCTATGGGCCCTTCTTAAACATGAGAGAGGCACAGGAACTTTCTTTCCTTGGTAAAATGTCCTCAGGATTTTTGACACTTACTATATCAGTCCTTGGGCCACCGTCAAAAGTCACAAAGTAAAATCTCCATTTTTAAGATACTCTCTTAAGGTATGATCGCTTAGTACCAGAAAAAAATAAACCATATGTTAGAAATATGTTTGATCTTAATGGGGTTTATTATCATAAGCTACAATTGTCAGCGAAGGTATAAGACAGTACCATGCTGGGCTATGGTGAGCTGACTGGGCTTCAGTCTTCAGCAACACCCTCTGAGTCTCGGCTGATGCTAATACCAGTTCTGAGGGTGGCCCTTGCTCGGCCTCACAGTCTGGCTGCTTGCTTAGAAATTAACCACGTGTTCTTTGGTGCAGGAGATGAGAAAAGTGACCTTGACTCTGGATCAATAGCCTTTGATCTTGGAACCCTTTGTCTTCCTTTTTGCCAGAGTGACTGGCACAGGACCACTTCCTGTCTGTTAAAGGAGTTAAAAAGACTTGGAGCAAGAAAGCAGATCTCTAGTCAGCCAATTTTGATCTGTAAGTAAAGGTGGAATAAAAAGAGAACCACCTCTATTACAAAAGCTTAATACTTCATAGATTAGTGTATGCACGGTTGCATACTGTAAGATACTAAGAACAAAACAGCACAAAACTCTCTTCAATGAACTTAATCACATAACTAAGATGACATCTCCTAAGTGTCGCTTGAGATTCTACTTACAAAAGTGCATTATTTGGTCAGAAATTAAATCTCCTATGATGAAATCCTGGTGGCAGACACAATCGATGCTTTTCAGGTAAGAAAATGAACAGGTACAGATGACAGAGGTCTGACGCGGCTCCCTCCACAGTAGGCAAAGGGACACAAGGCCCAGGACAGCTCCACGTGAGTCTCTCTGCAAGCAAATAAACTTACCTACAAATCCACTAGTGTTTGTATCTTGATTCACTTTAAGGGTTCTTGCATATGTTTTACTAGTATCACCATTTTGCTTTCTCTTTGCTGTGCGGTTTATAACTGGCTGCACTCTAAAGATCTTCTTAAATCTCACCTTTAAAATAAATCTTTTCTTCCTTTGGCCACATGGGAATTAGACATTCACAATTCAATATAGATATCTTTTATTCAGTTTTCACAAAAACTCATTTTTACTATGAAGTTTACCAATATAGTACAGTTTCTTCTGACTGGAACTCTAGTGTGTTCTAATTAACCTACGCACAAGTAGCCATGTACCACAAAGCACTGAGTCCATGGGCGAACTGGAGCTGGGCAGACTGGCCGAACAGAACTGCTGTCTGTTGAGGAAATCATGAGAGGGGAATTTTATCATCTGTCCTTACAAAGCCTGCAGAAAACAGCATTGACAACTTTTCCAATTTCTTTGGAATATGTGTTTACCTAGGCTTTTGGTCAAGTCATAGTTTAATCTTTTAAAAATTTTACTAAAAATGTTCTTTCTGGACCATTGAGTATTGAGTCTGTGTCTTGTGACTCCAGAGAGTAGGTGAGTGAATAGCAACTCTGACAGTGTAGTCTTTTATCATCGGAGAAAAGTCACGAAACACAGCTAGAACAAGCTAGACTGAAATTTATTTTGATTTTCTTAAAAAAAAAACCTAAAAGAATAGATTCTCAGTATGAATGTTCTGCCAGTGAATTAATTTTGTTTGGGTAATGATAAATATTTCAAGACAAAGGACAAATAATGGGTGTATAATGAACAACATTAATTTTATTTCTAAGCATAGTTGTTCCAAATATTGCTTATTTTCTGGTTTACTGTAATTGCTTTTTAAATAAATTTTCAGGATATTAATTTTTCAAATTTAAAATATCCTTAGAGTTCTAATTATATCACTGAAATAAATAAATAATATCACAATGATGTTCTATCATATAACCCACAAAAGAAAAAGATTTAAATTTTAATAATTGGTAATTCTTTTTGTTTTTGTTTGTTTTTTGAGAAGGGTCTCATTATGTAGTTCAGAGTGGCCTTGAACTCACTGTAACCTGAACTCACCTTGGCTGATCTTAAACAGTGATCCTCCTACCTTAGCCTCCCAAGTGCTGGGGTTACAGACATGTGCTACCATGCCCAGCCATTTAATTTATTAAATTGGCTGAGTAGCTGCTACTCTTTTATTTTTCAGGTGCTGATTTGAGAGTCTGAAAGTTTAACAGTGAACCAAATAGAGAAAAATTCCTCATAGGGAGCCTATATAGGAAGAGGAAGACAGATAGGTAAACTATAAAATATGGTACATAATCAGTGCTAAGCAGATTAGACAGGCAGAGGCCAGAGAAAACATTGGAGAAGGTAAGTTTTAGATATGGTGGCCAATGAGGGCCAAAAGAGTTGATGTCATTTGAATAAAAAAACCACAGTGAGCTAGCGCCGCAATCCTGTGTTTCTTATGAACTTGCTTGTGAGATATATGCATGTCTTACAGTTGGTTTCTTGTTCACTTGACACCATGTAGTGATTGCATTGATGTTAGTGCTGATCTTCCTATTTGCATAACTTTAATACATTTTAAAAATACCCTGTGTGACTGTGTTTGTTCTTTAGATTCTGTTACCCTCTTACTGGTGGCTGGATACTGTCAAGGCAGCTGATGAAGTCATTTAAGAAAAGTAGTGTCATTGTCATTGCCCTTGATTTCGCAGTGTTGAGGTAGAAGGCAGAATCCTGAAGGTGGTTTTGTTTTCCTATTAAAGAGATGCGTATTCCTGGAAGACTAGAGAAATTTCCTTTTCACCAAAGGAGTTGGCCCATTATATCTTACCGTATGCAACTTTAGGTCTAGGATTTTTAGGCGATGACACTTTTCTTCAGTGTTTCACGCCATTATTAAGCTCTCTAAAACCAAAACTTATCCTCTGCACCTTCCATATTCAGTCCACCATGGCGAAGACCAACCAGATCTATGATCTGATTGACATGCTTTGTGGAAGGGATGGTGCTATTGTGTGCAGGACGATTTCACATCTGTCCGGTAGAAATGGCTGACACGGGGAGCATCCAGCCCACGATGTGCCCCACCCTGCGGCTATGATAAGCCCTTCAATTATCTTTATCTCACCACTAAGAAAGGCTTTATTACTTAAGATAATCGACTTTAAAAATGATTACTCATTCGTGAAATAAGTGATGTTTCAGATAGGTGGACTCTGGAAATGCTTCCCACCTACCTTTGCCCTTGTAGGGACAAAGTGACCTTAGTAGCTCCTTCTCTTCTATTTGTTCGTAGTTCCCTGGCGATGGTACTATTGGCCTTGGATTTTGCACAGTTCCATGTACGGACCCATATGGAGCAATGGAATGGCTTAATCCCAGTCTTAGTAGAGTTAAATTCTGTGCTAAAATCTCTTTTTCTCTAATGATTCCTCTATGTAGGTTGAAGCCAGAACTCCCAACAGGAAGAATAACAGAAAGTTCATTGCATTTCCAGAACAGATCATGAAATTGAAGCCACAATCAAAGGCACACTGGGTAGAATTTCACCCCACTTATACAGAGTAGCTGGAGATGTACAGGTCGCTCTCTCTTGTGAGTATTGGAGGCCAAAGAAGTTAGGAAAATAATCTCACAGTGGGGAAGGTTTGCAGCTGCTGGCTCCAGTCAATTCACAAATGCTGTAATAAAAAGTCCCTTCAGAAAAGGGACATGGGAATCAGTCACCAGTTCTTGAACATGGCTGGCTGCCCGCCCCTAGCCTGGCAATGTGCTTGGGGAGGCTATCACATAGTGTCATTCACAGCTATGCTTGTCTTTGTGTGTGTGTGTGTGTGTGTGTGTGTGTGTGTGTGTTTGTTTTTAAAATAACTTCTAAATTTCAGATTAGTTTATATTTACAGAAAAATTGTACAAATTGAATGAGGAATTTCAATCTGTCTGTATTCCATGTTTTTTAAATTTTTAATTCCTTATAATGTCATGGTGCATCTCTTACAATTAACCAACCAATATGATAAGTTAGTATTAGCTAAAGTGTACATTTTAGTTAGATCTGCTCTCTCTGTTTCAGGATTTCATTCAGGATGCCACAACGCCTTTTAAAAATGCTATATTATTTTTAATAGGGCTCTTTGGACTCTCTTAGGGTGGCAGTTTCTCTGACTCCCTGGTTTTAAGTGATCTTGACAGTTCTGAGAGGTTCTGACTGAGAATGTGTAGAAGGGTCCTCAGCTGAGGACGGGACAATCTCCTTCCGGTTAGGTCTGTCGTGCACATTTCCGGGAGAAGTTCACAGAGCTGCGGTGCCGCAGTCCTCGTGCTAAAGCAAGAAGACACACTGTGGTCAGAAAGTTAACAGCGGGCCATCAGCTGAGGCCTCTCTAGTACCTTCGGTTCCCACTTACGCGAAACAGAGCCCAGAGTGAGCAGTAAAATCTACCGAACTCTTCACCGCTCTTACAGCTCCTCTCTTGGAAACTGCCAACTCACCTCTAACTAGGGACTTCCCACTTCAACCAAGAAACCTCTTTCTTTTGCGCCCTGATGATCCCTGCTGTACCCAGAGCCGAATCTCGGTCTGCTGCTGTCAAATTCAGGAACCACTGAAAGATTAAGTAAAAGTAATACAGTTGTATTGTTTCCAAGTTCATCTCTCAGTACTATCAGCATGCATGCGTTATCGCCGGTGAGGTTACTTGGGGGGACGGGTTTGATTTCTTCATTGTGAAGTTAGTTTCCCTGTCCAGCTTTCTTGTTACTGTACTATTTAGGAAAAATCTACCTATACTTCAGGAGGGGCCAGTTCAAACAAGACAATTTTTTCTTTATGAAGTTATGCCTTTATAAAGTTCCACTTTAGTAAGTACAAACTCTCTACGTATATTATATGGGAGATTTGTATATTCTCCTATTTATCTATTGAACCATTTGTTTATGTTAGTGTACTTATATTTAGTTCCATAATTCAATACTGATATGCATATATACATACATATATATATATATATATATATATATATATATATACACTAATACACTTTCTCTTCTTTTTATTCTCTTAACACTACCTTTTGTGGTCACAGACTTTAATTTTAATAAAACCGAACTGTCTTTTCCTTCCCGGATTGTGCTCTTGTGAGATATCTTGGTACCAGGCCTAAAGTCACAGATTTTCTGCCGGACGCCATCATGGAAGCCGTGCCATAGCCTCCAGTCACATGAGTCCTGCCCCACAGGGAGCAGCCTAGTGTTCTGTGTTCCTCCTGCTTGGGAGGAAGGACGTGACCTCCTCACTTGCTGTTTATCTGTCACAGTTTCCAGTCACTTTTTCCCCTAGTAAAATTATAAAATGGACTAGACCATTTCACCCTACAAGCAGAATAGGTAAGAGTGATAAAGACTCTTAAACAGGGCCAGAGATGTAGCTCTGTGGTACCATGTTCGCCTTGCAAGTGCAAGGTCATAAGTTTGATTCCTAGTACTGCAAAACAAATGAACTTAACTATTTTGTACATTTCACCACTTTCATTCCTGTCTCATCACTTATTCCCCTAAAATAACAATTGGACAAAATGAATGGCATCATCTCTGATTTTGCCTAGCTTCTTATAATTTTAAACAAATCTCTCTTTTCAACTACCAAGTAAATGCTTTGAATACTTTTATATTTTAGGCATAGGACTTCATGAAGAAAATCACCACCACCACCACCATTATCATCATCACTGTCGTCTTTGTCATCACCACGAAACCTATTTTCTTCTAGATGCCAAGGTTCGAGTGTTCACTCCCAAATTCAGGTTGGAATGTGATTGCCAGTGTAACACTGTCAGAGGAGAGATGTTCGGGTCCTGTGGGCTCTGTGGCCATTAGTGGCCTCGTGCTGCTGTCAGAGCGTGGGCTCCCTGTCTCCGGCCTTCAGCCTCGTACCAAGTGAAGATCCCTTTCCTACCCTGGAAAGGCCTCTCTTGGAGAAGAGAATGACCTCGCCAGACACCCCGCCTGCTGCATCGTGTTGTTCGACTTCCCAGCTGGAGCAGCCGTGAGTGTGACTTTCTGGACTCTGAGTCAGCAGCACCCAGCTGACCGAGGGCTCCTCTGTCACGTGAGTTCTCCGACTGCACAAGTTTTAAAGGTGGCAGAGGAGCGCGGAAATCCCTGCAGAGAAGGAGCCACGGCCAGGTGGAGGGATGTGGGAGAACTGTGAGTGTCACACTACTTCCCCTTATTTGTACCTTACTTTTCGTAAGTACTTCAGAGGAAAGTTTATTCAGTTGTCAACACAGGTGCCTAAAGTTATTTGAGCAGGGAGCAGAGTTTAGAGCTGTGCTTTAAACAAAGACTTTGGGCAAAAGGGTGAAGGCCCAAGAGTAGAATGGGAATAGAGGAGGTCGGGGTTCCATTCTGGGGGGAGAGTCAGAGATGGAGGAGGTATAGAAAACAGCGGACTGGGTGAGGACGGGGATTCTGGAAATGGAGAGAAAGGGAAGATGGAAAGCGCATCGTGCAGTGGTTGGATGTCAAGGAAGGAAGGGGAAGAAGCTGGTACGTTGTTTGAACAAGGCTGGTAAGCCTTAGTAAGAGTATTTTACTACCAAGAGGATAATAACTTGGGCAGTAGTGGCAAACTGGGGCTTGGACAAACAATGAGTTGTTTTCTGGAGCTCTGATGAAGTAGGTACTAGAAACAATGGAAATCTTGTTGGAGTTGAAGATACATATTTGTGATTTAAACAGCACAGGTGGTAGGTGGGGTTATGAAATTGTTCAGATGACAGAAAAGGTGAGAAGAGGAGGGAGAGAGAAGAGATTAAAGTCTACCTGCAGTTTGACTACTTAATATGAAGCTCTAAAGGTCATTTGATGGAATGTCTAAATAAATGGTGAAACTTAAAAAAACACTGAGTCAAGTGTGTTATGTGAGTGATTTTCATCTCAGAGAATTGTCTTTTATTTCACCATAAAGGAAAAGCTCGGTCTATAAAATGAGCAGTGTGGTATCATTTCAAAGAGAGATATTCAACAATTAGACAACTATGGCAATCATTGGCTCTGAACATTAGAAATGCAACTTCTAAACTGTGGTAGTAACAAAGATAAAATGAAACAAATCTTATGTATAGAAGGGTTGGAGGGTTAAAGGGTGGGCAGATAAATAGGAAAATATAAAGATTAAGACTTATTATGTACAGGTACAAATTCTCAATGAATGTGATCATAATTCCTAAAATGTACCAGTAAACTCAGTAAAGGAAAAAAAATGCAGTTTCTACTTATTAATGTCATTCTAAAATTAAAAGACTTTTCAGCAAGTTGTGTGTATGTTAAGAATATATGTTTGGAATTAAATAGTCTAAGAACAAATACTGGTGGAAAAGTATTTATTCATCTAAATGAAACACATGCTTAAGCATTTCTCACACTTATTCTAAAAAAAAATTGCATCTGGACTGAGAATTTTTATTTCACTTTGTGCCAGTGTGATGTGAATTAATAAAATGAATAAATAATCAGCTCTTGAAATTTGCATTACTGGACTAATGAAAATACATGCTGTTAATATTTTAAGTGCTCTTAATACCATTTTACACCATGGTCTACAGTAAAACAATGAAGTAGTCACTTTTTATGAATTGCTTCTAACTTATAGAATCCTTTCTTCATATATCCCCTTGCACATTTCTCTCTTCTGAAGAATTTATGGGTTTATCTTGTGTCTGTCATTTTTCTTCACATAATTTCAAGTTATGAATTGCTTTATCCTATGATGATTTATGATTTTTACTGATGTAATTAATGATACATATCAATTTTCCTTCTTAATCTCTATAAACTTTTCATTAATATATTGAAAGTGCAACTTTTTGTATTTTTACAACCTTTATAAATTTGAAGTAGAACTTAATAATGTACCAATTTTCATAGAAATGAGTGCTTCTTTAAAAAAATCATAAACATCGTGTTAAAATTGCTCCAGAAGATTTTACAGATTTGGACAATTGTAATTTTAGCTAAGGATTAGCTGTTTACAGTTTCTAAAAACAAAACACTTATACATAGAAAACGTTAAATGTTTGGTATTAATAAAACTGAACTCAAGACTATGATCAATTTAGCTGAGAAGCAAACATATCTAAGATTATCCTGGCTTCTATAACCATGAAAATATTTAATATTACTGACATATCAGTCAATTTTGAAATTTTCATACTTAGATATATTCAGATAATTATTCTGAAGGGGTAAATTCTTTATCTTAATTCCTGATTGTTAGACAGTCATATATTGCAGGTATATATTTGAAAGACAATATACAAGAACAAAGAAATCTGTTATCATATGTAACAATGCAGCAAAAAACATTGGGACCTTTACAAAGTATTTATTTCTTACGCAATTCTCTGGAATTTAGTTTTTAATTTGTCATTTAAGGGAGCAATAGTTAATTATTTCTCTGTATTCCATTAGCTAAAAGAACAGATAGGACTCAGCATAGGACAAAGTTTAAATTATAATATTTCAGAAAAAGCAACAGTGTGGCTTCAAGTGTTACAAACTTGATTTGAGCATTTTATGGTACTCCAGTCAGCTGCCTATTAAAAGTGTGATCAGGTAGTTTAGACTGTGACTAGCTGTGTCAACAGAGGGAAAGTGGAGGATTAGTCTCTATGGCAACGACAAAGTATCCCTGTTTGTAGACAGACAAATTCTGCTACATCTGAAAGTGATTGACAGGTCTATTCCTTTGCAACTGACCCATAGAAATTAGCAAGTAAAAGTTATTATACTAGGTTGTATTGAAGGGTTCTCAATATCTTAAAGTGCTCTTGTAAGTTTTTCTGCAGCATTTGCATGTGAAACCTGGCAGGGGTTGTTCTGAGGTTTATATCTATGGTTTGATAGATTCTTTGTGGGGGAGTATTGCTGGTGAGAATAACTTAATTTTCAGCTCCCTGTATGACAGAATTGTTGGAGCATGGATTGAGGGGAAAATACACATCAAAGATCCAAAGCTGAATAATATGTCACATTTCAAAATCA
>PVIR01022863.1:0-27716 GCA_004026965.1 Petromus typicus
AGGATATTATGGAACTGGTACCCCAGAGATGTATTGGGCAGAAGATGAGGGTTCCTGTTGATCTCTTCAATGGCAAACAGCATGGCCAGAACATAATGATAGTTATTGAAGGTCATCCTGCGTACAAAGCATAGAGATCATTAGGGGAAATACTAAATCCATGATTACTCATTCATCTGGTAGAATGCTTTTGATGAATGGAATATATGTGATCATCCAAATTCACACATTGAATATTAGATCATTGAATGCTTAATATTAAGCAATAATGTTCATATAAAATTGGAGATAGAAGAATGGTTAGAAAATAATACTGCATGCATGGCCTTGGATAGGAAAGAGAACGTATCATCTGTGGATTGAGTATATTTAAACAGAGGCTGAAAATTAAATCACCAAGCTGTCAAGCCTTTTGGAATAATATACTTACTATTACAAAAATTGAAAGTCTCAGGTTTGCATTTGATCTTCATGAGAGGAAGAGTCATGTAAAAGTGAGGAAACTTGTATGAAGAATGAAGGAGTGTCTGGACCTAACATGCTAAGGTGTCTAAGAGACATTATTAGAGAATCTGACATCTCTCTTACCCTGAAACCATAAACTATATACTCCATGAAAACACAAACTCCAAATCCCAGAATCCAACACAGGACACAATCTTAAAAGCTGTTAGAGAAAAGCAACCAGTCACTCTCTCTGAACACAAATCTTGAAAGCAAGTACAGGTTGAAGTGCTATGTTTCAAGGCCTAAAAATTATAACTGAGGGTTATATAGCCTCAAAAAATTAATAATTGATGGATAAGAAAAATCTTTCTATGATTTGTGTTGATGTTTTCCCTTTAGCCCTCAAGCTTTTAGAGATAGGGTTTTTCAGAGATTTCCAGATGCAGAGTGTGTGATTCTGGAACTGATTCATGCTGCAATGTTAGGATCAAGTGCACTAGGATTAATGGTGTCAATGTTAGTGACCCTAAGAAGCCTATGTGAGATATGAAACAGAAATAACTCTCATCATCCGTTACTTACTTCCTTTGGTTTTCTTCAATTTGCCATGAACTGGTTCTCTGCTTTCATGCTCCTTTGCCAAGATACCCTGCCTTGGAGGTAGCTAATTATGCATTCAAATTCTACAAACTGAGCTAAATAAATCTTTCTTTTTAATTTTTGAAAGTTAGCCATTTTGTCTCAGCAATCAGAATTTATCTCACACACCTCTCTTATGACAAAAAGCATGTGAAAATTTCATGTTAAAAGTATCACTGTCATTTAATGAGAATTAAGTTGTGTCTTATACTGGTACAAATCCCCATTATGGAGTGCAATCATGATGTGTATATTTAATGTACCAATAAATATAATTAAAAAAAAAAAAAGTATCACTGAAAAAAATTCTCAAAGATATGCTAAAAAGAGATGATGAAGAAAATAATACCAGAAATTTTAATTTAAGGAATACAGCAAACATTTGTGTGTTTAAGGTGAAGGGAATAAAAGAGAATCCGTAACAGAAACACAACACAATGACAGTAAAATTCACTATTGCTCAGTAATAATTTTTCACACATGAAGTATCAATTTCCAATCAAGGAAACCTATTGACAAAGTGAATATAGAAAAAATGAAATACTATGCTGTAAACAAGAAATGCATTTCATACAAAAAAGAAATTCACAGACTAAAACTCAGAGGTTAGAAAACAATATCCCATGAATAGAGAGCTCTCAAACAATTGGAATATGTATCTTTTTTTTCATTTTTAACAAAATAGACCTTGAGCTAAAACTGTGCAGATATCAGGAGAGCAGTAACTACATATTGGTTAAGGAAAGAATTGAATTAAAAACAGTAATAATTATTATCAAACAAACACTAGTAGAAGTAAACTATGAGATAAGCATTTATTCAATGATATTGGGAGCCATTAGCACCCATCATGACAATAGAGACACTAGATTAAAAATCCCCAATAACTATCATATTTGTATTACACATTTGGATAAACTGAATTAATATATACCTATAGAGTGTTCCTTCTTGCAATAACAAGACAATGCACATTCTTCTCAGCAGCACATTAGCCTTCTCCAAAACAGAGAACACGTTAGCCCATAAAAGATGGTGAAGTAGATTGCAGCCGCACAGAGGCTGGAGCCTGTTGGCCTTCAGGACGACTCCAGAAATGCACAAAGGGACTCTGTTTAGGAGTAGGTGGAGCTGTGGAAACCTCAGGGAGCAATATTCTAGTAGTGCAAGGGCTGGAGCCTGCCTTTCTCCACACTGACTGCACAAGCACACCCAGGGACTCTGTATTGGTGAGTAAGTGGGCCTATTGTAACCTCAGGGAGCGCCATTGCAGCTGCACAGGGGCCAGAGCTTGTCGACCTCCAGGCTCACTCCAGAAGTACACCCAGGGACTCTGTATAGGAGTAGGTGTGCCCCCCTCAGGGAAACCTCAGGCAGCACCATTGTGCAGGCTGGAGCCTACCAGCCTCTAGGCCCACTGCACGAGCGTGCCCTGGTACTCGCTATTGGTGAGTAAGAGGGCCTGTGGAACCTCAGGCAGCACCACTGCAGCTGTTCAGGGGCTGGAGCCTTCCTGCCTCTATGCAGACTGCAGAAGTGCACCAGGGACTCTGTATAGGTGTGTCTTGAACACATATATCATTCCTTAGGAAGTGCCATTATAGTGGCACATGGCCCAGAGCCTGCCTGCCTCGATGCAGACTACAGAAGCTCACACAAGGACAGTATATAGGTACACAGCAGAGACCGCTGGAACCTCTGTGGGCTCTATTAGACACTGCCCACAGGGCCGAGGCCTGTCAGGCCTTCACATTGACTGTAGAAGTATTTCCAGGGACAGTATATAGGTGTGAAGCCGAGCCCACTGGAACTTTGGGCAGTGCCATTAGATGCTGCACACAAGACTGGGCCCTAACTATCTTCAAGCCAACTGCTCTGAGTGCACCCAGGGACATTCTAGGTAGAAGATACTCAACGGAGTCCCCTGGAACCTCTGGCAGCACCAGTAGATGTGATGTACAGGGCTGGGGCCTACTTGCCTCCATGGCATCTGCACTGATTGTACCTAGGGACACTTTATGTAAAAGGTGTGCAGCAAAGTGTGCTGGAACATCTGGTGGGGTCAGTAGATGCGTGCACACAGAGTTGTATAGGACTCTATGCCCACTATACTGAGCACATGCCAGGTAGAGAGTACTCAGAGGAGTCCGCTTAGATCTCATACAGCACCTTTAGATTTGGATTCCCGGGGGTGGGGCCTGCCTGCCTTCACGCCCACCACACTGAACATGACCAGTGACACTCTAGGAAAACTAGGCACCACTAAGTCCACAGGAACCTCAAGGGACACAAAGTAGACACCAGTGCCTGGGGCTGGGACATGCAAGCCTCCACTACCGAGTGCCTTTCAATCAAGGTGATCTGACCATGAGGTTTGAGTGCCTTACATGGTGTGCCAGAACTAGCGTTGTTTAGGTCCCAATACAGACTCTAGAAGAACAACTCAGGAAACACTGATACTTTAAGGGTCCTAAACATTAGGAAAAAGAGACTTGCAACAAACATTGCCAGGCAGCTGGGCAGGTAGAAAGCCAAAAACAGCAGCAATGATAAAAACTCAGAGATGAGGAAACATTCAAAGTCTCAGATGCAAAGATCCTCACCCCAGGGCGAAGGAAAATAGAGAAGTCTGAAGGTCAGTCTCCAGGGTTCTCAAAAATGGTAACCAAAGCAGTTCTAGTAAAATAGAAATCAGAACTGATCTCCGATGAAAGCAGAGATATTGGACACAGTCAATACTATGATTAATAAAGCTAAAGAAAAAATCAAGGAGTTGATAGAATCCAAGATAGCAAAAGCAATAGAACTTTTTCAGCACCTACAAGCAGAGGACCAGGAAACCAAGAAAGAAAGCCAAAGTTTACACAATAGAATGAATATAGCACAAGACTGAATTTCAGACGTAGAAGATAGGATCTCAGCAAGTGAACAGAAAAAGCATAATTTATGGAAAATAGCAAGGGATAATGAGAAATCAATCCAACAACTTCTAGATGATTCAAGGAAGAATAACATAAGATTTATTGGAATCACTGAGGAAGCAAGAGACAATAAAAAAGATATATATAAAAACAACTATTCACAGAGATAATGGCAGAAAACCTCACAGGAAAAGGAAAAGAATTGGACACACAAATATATGAAGCATACAGAACTCCATAGGCCCGTGAAATGAGAAAATCTACACCTAGGCATATAATTATAAGAGTTTCAGATATTCAACAAAGAATGAAATACAGAAAGCAACCAGAGAAAAGAAAACAATTACATGTCAAAGGAAGCCTGTCCATATCACAGCAGAATTTTCAACACAAACACTCAATGCAAGAAGGGCTTGGACTGAAGTGTTTCAAGCCCTAAAGGAAAACAACTTCCAACCCAGACTGATGTATCCTACAAAGCTATCCTTCAAACTTGGTGGGGAAGTAAGATACTTCCATGACAAAGAACACCTGAAAAATGTCACAAATACAAAACCTACACTCCAAAACACTCTACAGAATATCTTGGAGAAAAATAAGGAAAGTTACAAATCCATGAGACCTAACACAATCGACCCATCAAGCCAAAAATGAAACTGTTGGGTAAATTGAAAAAGAAGAGTAACAGAGCCAAGAACAGGAAAATATGGAAGCACTAAATATGCCTATATCAGTCATAACCATTAATGTCAATGAACTCAACGTGCCAATTAAGAGATACAGACTGGCAGAGTGGATCAAGAAGCAAGATCCTACAATCTGCTGCATACAAGAAACACACTTAATTCAGAAAGAATCACATGGACTGAAAGTAAAGGGATGGAAAACAATAATCCATGCGACTGGAAACAGCAAGAAAGCAGGAGTGGCGAATTTATTTGCAGGCAGAATAGACTTCAAGCCGAAAGTGATAAAGAGAGATAAAGATGGACACTATCCTTTAGTACTGGGAAAAATCCAAGAGACAGAAATAACAATCTTGAATATCTCTGCTCCAAATTCTAATGCACTCAACTATATAAAACAAACATTAATGGACAGAAAAAAATCAGATAAACTCCAATACAATAATAGTAGGGGACCTCCATACCCCACTGTCACAAAGAGACAGATTGACTGGACAAAAAGTCACTAAGGAAATCCTTGAGCTCAACCAGACTCTTCAGCAAATGTACTTAATAGATGCCTACAGAGTATTTTACCCCACAAAGTCAGAATATACATTCTTCTCAGCTGCTCATGGATCATTCTCCAAAATAGACTATGTACTCATTCATAGAACAGGTTTAAGAAAATATAAAGGGATTGAAGTTATCCCTTGTATACTGTCGGACCATACTGCCCTCAAATTCGAGCTAGAAAGCAAAGGAAAGCCCAGGGTCCTCACAAACACATGGAAACTGAACAACACTCTGCTGACCAACCAATGGGTCACAGAAGAAATTAGAGAAGAAAATGAGCAGTTTTTACAACTAAACGATAACCCCAGTACAACATATAGAAATTTATGGGACACAATGAAAGCAGTTCTACGAGGAAAATTCATAGCAGTGACAGCCCACATCCAGAAAATGGAGCAAGCTCAAATAAACAATTTAATGCTGAACCTCAAGCGACTAGAAAAAGAGGAGCAAAACAAACCCAAAACTCACAATAGGCAAGAAATTATAAGGATCAGGACAGAAATTAATGCAATAGAAACCAAGAGAACAGTGCAAATAAATCAATGAATCGAAAAGTTGGTTATTTGAGAGGATAAACAAAATTGATAGACCCTTAGTCAACCTCATTAAACAAAGGAAGGAAAAGGTTCATATCTATGCTATTAGGAATGAGAACGAAATTTATGGGATATCCAGAAAATGAAGCAAGCTGAAATAAACTATCTAATGCTGAACCTCAAAGGACTAGAATGAGAGGAACAAGACAAGCCTAAAGCTCGCACTCAGCAAGAAATTATAAGGGTGAGGGCAGAAATGAATGCTATAGAAACTAAGAGAATGATACAACAAATCAATGAATCGAAGTTTTGGTCGTTTCAAAGGATAAACAAAATTGATAGACTCTCAGCTAAATGTAGGGAAAAGTATGGCCATTCGACAATTGTCCAGGTTAACTGCTTAAGCAGAATTTCTGTTGAGTTCATTATGTAGAACTCCTGAGCCTTCTTATCATTTGGATGTTCCCCAGACTTTGCTAATTTATCCTTGATAAAAGGGTTATTGAAAGAGAGCTGCAGGAGCTTCAGTCCTCTGAGGCTGTTCTTTCTGCTGAAAACTCATCCCTGAGTGCCACAGTTTCCTTTCAAGACCCTGGACTTTACATTGAACTTAAGCTGATAGCCAACCTTATTATAGAAAGGAAGGAAAAGGCTCACATCTATGCTATCAGGAATGAGAACAGGGAAATTACTACCAACCCAGAGGAAGTCCAGAGGATAATAATGACTTACTTTGAAAATTTGTACTTTCATCAAATGGAAAATGTGGGAGAAATTGATAGATTTCTAGACACATATGAACTCCCAAAGCTGAAGAAAGAAGATATAGAAATTTTAAATTCCCCAATGTCAATCTATGAAATTGAATATGTAATAAAAAACCTGCCAACAAAGAAAAGCCCTGGACCTGATGGCTTTACTGCTGAATTGTACAAATCTTTCATAGAAGAGTTAGTGCCTCTACTTCTGAAACTCTTTATTGATATTGAAAGGGAAGCAGTACTCCCAAAATCATTCCTGGAAGCAACAATTTCCCTGATTCCAAAATCAGAGAAAGACCCAACCAAAAAAGAGAACTCCAGGCCAATATCCCTAACAAACATCTATGCAAAAATCCTCAATAAGATACTGACAAACAGAGTGCAGAGAATCATAAAAAAGATTATAAACCCTGACCACGTGGGATTCATCCCAGGGATGCAAGGATGGTTCAACATACGTAAATCAATAAATGTTATTCATTATATTAACAGACTCAAGAACAAAAACCATATGGTTATCTCAATTGATGCAGAAAAAGCGTTTGACAAAATACAACATCAATTTATGTTCAAAACCCTACAGAAGATTGGAATAGATGGTCTCTAACTCAAACTAATAAAAGCTATCTATGAAAAACCACCAGCCTGCATCATTCTAAATGGTCAAAAACTGAAACCTTTTACACTATGATCAGGAACAAGATAAGGATGCCCTCTCTTTCTACTTCTGTTTAATATAGTTTTTGAAACATTAGCCATGAAAATTAGACAAGAGAAAGAAATAAAGGAAATAAAGATAAAAGGAAAAGAAGAAGTTAGATTATCATTATTTACTGATGACATAGTACTCTATCTAGAGGACCCTAAAAACTCAATTTAAAAACTGCTGGACCTAGTCGCCAAACGACATGATTATCCACATAAAAGAAACAAAATTCCACTAATCCATCTAAACTTAATACCAAAATTCAGTAATATAGCTTGATACAAAATCAACAAAGATCTCATAGTATACCTGCATGCCAAAAATTAACAGTGTAAAAGAAATTCAGAAATTAATATCACGGTAGCATTAAGGAAAGTTAAGTACACATGAGTTGACCTAACCAATGAAGTTAAAAATCTCTAAAGAAAGTAGAAATTGAGGATATATCAGAAAATAGAGAGATACCCCTATTTGCAGATAGGTGGAAATAATATATCAAAATAAATGGAATCTCCTTTTTGAGGTACATCATCACGTTGGCAAGCTCAGGCCTGGAGCATACAGTTCACACCCATCAACAACAGGTATGAAAATCAGAAAGGCGCTTGCCTTTGAGAAGTTGGTGGGGCAGTGAAGAGCAGAAAAACAGCCTCTCTGAGATCTGGAGTCCAGAGGCTGGAATATAGCAACATGGTGAAGAGAAGAAGGAGGGAAATGGGTCCCTGGGATCCAGCTGGATTTTGAATTGACACCCATGGGGACAGCCTTAAGAAAGATCAAAAGGAAAAATGAAATGGACCAGTAAAATTGAGCAGTAAATGAAGTAGATTACAGCAGCGTGTGAGTTATTCAGGTGTCAGATGTCCCCCAGGACATGGACATTGGCTAACAGCCATCTTGGGTAGATGTCAGTTGAGTGTGGAAGCCAGAATAGCCACAAGCTGGCCTCACATAGTGGCTCCCTGTGTCAGAGTGGCTTGGAAGAAATTTCAACCGGTAAGCAGTGAAAGACCTTATAGTTCAAGCCTGAAGGAGGCATACAGAATGTTGTAAGCTGAAATAAATTGGGTTCCTGCCTCGCAGCCAGAAGCCAGCTTGAATTTCAGTGTAGCTAAAGGTGCAGGCTGAATAGCCATTACCTTGTAAATATACTGCTTCCTCACTGAGATTTACTAACATGGATCTGGGCTGTGTCTGCTCATATTTTCTACCAATAATAGCAGAGACAGTCGATGAAGTGGGCAGGAAGCCAAGAAGCTGAGTTCAAGTCAGCAGGAGGCAAATAGAATGTTGCAAGCTGAAAAAATTGTGTTCCAACCTCCATTTTCTTTTTTTTTTTTAAATTTCTGTTATCACTGCCTTTGGCATTATGTTAGTTTTTACTTGACTTTATATTTGTGTTAAACTTGTTGCTACTTTTATTATTTTGTTGTGTTTATTCTTCCTTTTCACTTTCCCTCCTGCCTTCTTCACTACTTTACCGAAGCTTGCATAATCTGCCTTGTCCTTCAGCCTTGTTTCTCACCTCTTCCTTTTCTGTTTCTCTACATTTCTCCCAGACACTTTTACAATTTTCTTCCCTGAGGCTGAAAAACTGAAGGCATATTTACTATATGCAATTTTCTGATTCATTGTGGATTTTGTTATAACCACAAAAGTCACTCACAGTTAATGGTAGAAAACTAATATTTACCATAATAAATTCTGTTTGGTGCTGTTGTTATTGATGATTGTACCACTTTAACCAAGGTGACATAACCTTTTATATCAGTTGTTCTTCCTAGTGTCCAAAAACTGAGACTGCTTAAGAGTAATAAGCAACAGTATAACCAAGTTCCAAAGAAGCAGGGACTATATCAAATATGCATGAATTTCTTTTCCTCAGTAAGTTGAAGAAGGAAGATCTTGCAACAAAATTTAAAGCAAAAAATCTATATGTGGAAGACATCTCTGAGAAATAATTTCCAAATGTTACTCAGTGGTAGCAATAAAATTGCTGTAATAAGCAATTTCAACACCAAGCCAACAATGAAACTGAAAAAAAGAAAGAAAGAAAGAAAGAAAAATGAGAAGACATGGAAGCAAGAGGCAACCCAAGACTTCCAGGTAGCCAAAGGCAAGCAGAAGGAGCAATTAGATAGATAGTGTTGAAAGCCACCTACGTGGGCTCTCTGAAATGTTAAAAGTGGAAGTACCAAAGGAGATTAATGAGGCTATAGAAAATATCAAATGAGAATATATGCGGTAACTACAGAGATGGTGACCACAATGAAGGACATGGTTAGTGCATATAGACAGATAAAACAATTTTTTAAAATAGAGAAACAATAAAGTCGTGTAAAATGTGAACAAACAAGGAAGAAATTGAATCTACAAAAAGATTCAAATAATAATCTAGAAGATTAAAATTCAACAGGAATTATAGAGCTTGGAATGAGCCAATGTGAGGATGGAATATTAGGTACAGAAAGCAGGATAGTGACAAGAATCACATAAACCCATCAGGATAGATGAAAAAACAAGAAAAAATACAAACTAAATATTTGTATGTCATATTGTACATATTATGTACATCAATCACATCAGCAAATAGGCAAAAGAGATGACAAACGTCTGTAAGAAAGAGATTAAAATGACCACTTTTCACATTAAAAACCCTTTGCCTCAGTAGTTGTTAAGGAAAAACATGTTACAGTCACAATGAGACAGTGATTTATACCCCTTAGAATGATAATAACTTGGATGTTAAGACTAAATGTTTATGAGCGTATAAACTTTCTTAAATGTATGAAGAAAAATTTCAAATCAAAACTACTTTGGAAACACCTATCTTTGTTAAAATTACATCTAAAATCTAGTAATCCCACAGAAATAGAAATATATGTCCATTTTTTCCAGAACAATTTTATTTTCTTTTTAATTTAGTTTTTTAAAAAAACCTGTTACAGGCAAAAATCACAGGCAGGGAAAAGAATGATATACAGTCAAGGAGGCATATAGATCTTCAATTTGATATGATTACAAATATCTACACCTAGGCACAAAATCGTCAAGATTCCAAAAATGCAACACAAGAAAAGAATATTAAAAGCTTTAAAGGAAAATAAAGCACATCAAAATTAGAGTAGATTTCTCAATACACTAATGCCAAAGAGAATGAGTAGTGAAGTATTTCAAGTCAAAAAGAAAACAATTTCCTACTCAGATTGATGTATCCCACAAAATTATCTTTCAAATTGATGGAGAAGTAATTCACCTACATGATAAAGAACAACTGAAGGAATTAATGATGATCAAACCAATAATTCAAAGTGTTTTGAAGGGCATCCAAGAATGAGTTAATAAGGCATATATCTGTGGGTTCAAACAGAATAAATGGGTCAGGTAAGGAAGTAATTAAACACCGGGGAAAAGAAAGGGAAACAACAACAGAAAAATAAAATGATATGAATAAAATAATACATATCAGTTATAATCATCAAATAAAATGATCTCGGGCCGGGGATATAGCTCAGTGGTTCTGGCGCCTGTCTTGCAAGTGCAAGGACCAAGGTTCGATCCCTGGTAACCACATAACAATACTGGGCATGGAGATTCACCCCAGCAACAACCAGTACCACATACCACAGTGCCAGGGGTAGTGGCTCACGCCTATAACCCCAGCACTCAGGAGGCAGAGGCAGGAGGATTGCTGTGATGTGAGTTGGAGGCTGAGCTCAGGGCCAGCCTGAACCACAAAGAGAGACCCTGTCTCAAAAAAAAAATGATCTCAATACACCAATTAAAAGAAAGACTGACAGAGTGGATCAGGAAACAAGATCCAACAATAGACTGCAACAAAGAAACACATTTAATTGAAAGAAATATTTATAGAGTATGAATCAAAGGATGGAAAACAATACTCAATTAGACAGGACTCTAGAAAAAAAGTAGGAAGAAGTAACCTATTTGCAGACAAAATGGATTTCAACCCGACTGATTGTGAGACAAAATCACTATATAATTTTAAAATGTCAACCCAAGAGAAAGATATAGAAATTCTAAATACACACATGCACAAACGCACACGCACACACACACACACACAAACACATACACCCCAATTACCACTGCATGCAACTATATAAAATGAATTTAAGAGACATGTAAATCAAATAATCAGCAATACATTACTAATGGAGAACCTCAATACACACTGCCAAAAATAGAACAACCAGATATATATTAATAAAGATTAAAATTAGGGCCTGAGGTTTAGCTCAGTTGTTCTGGTGCCTGTCTCACAAGCACTTGCCCTGGGTTCAGTCTCCAGAAACCACATACAACAATACCAGATGTGGGCTCTGGAGATAGAGCTTACTGGCCTCCAGGCCCACGCTGGAAGAGCGCCCAGGGACTGAGTTTAGCAGCGGGCGGCTCAGGAAACGGCGACTGTGCCACCAAATCTGCACCAGGGTTGGAGGTTGCTGGCCTCCAGGCCCACGCCAGAAGAGCGCCCAGGGACTGAGTTTAGCAGCGAGTGGCTCGGCAAACAGCGACTGCAGCACCGAATCTGCGTCACTGAATCTGCGCCGGGGTTAGAGCTTACTGGCCTCTGGGCCCACGCCAGAAGAGCGTCCAGGGACTGAGGTCAACAGTGGGCAGCTCGGGAAACGGTGACTGTGCCACTGAATCTGTGTTTGGGGTCTGAATTTACTGGCCTCCAGGCCCACACCGGAAGAGCGCCTAGGGACGGAAGTTAGCAGCGGGTGGCTCGGGAAACGGCGACTGCGGCACCGAATCTGAGTCACCGAATCTGTGCCGGTGTTAGAGCTTACTGTCCTCCAGGCCCACACCAAAAGAGCGCCCAGGGACTGAGGTTAGCAGGGGCGGCTAGGGAAATGGCGACTGCAGCACCGAATCTGCATCACCGAATCTGCGCTGGGGTTAGAGCTTACTGGCCTCCAGGCCCACGCCAGAAGAGTGCCAAGGGACTGAGGTTAGCAGCGGGCGGCTCGGGAAACGGCGACTGCAGCACTGAGTCTGTGTCACTGAATCTGCACGGGGGTTAGAGCTTACTGACTTCCAGGCCCACATCAGGAGAGTGCCCAGGGATTGAGATTAGCAGGTCAGAGTCTGACTTTCTCCACAGCAAATGCAGAAGCACATCCAGTCACCTTGTGTTGGTGAGAAGGTGGGCCTGTTGGAACAACAGCCCATACCACTGCAGCTGCACAGGGCCTACAGCCTACTGGACTCCAGGCTGACTGCACAAGTGAGCACAGAGACTGTGTTGGTGAGCAGGCAGGCCCATTGGAACCTCATGCAGTGCCATTGTAGCAGTTCAGGAGCCACAGACTTCCTGCCTCTAAAGCAGGCAGGAGAAGGTGTTCTGACTGTATTGATTGAATGCCTCGTATGGTGTGCCAGAACTAGGAGTTTTTCTTTAGGTCCCAATACAGACTGTAAAGAACAACCCAGGAGACACTGCTATTTTAAGGTTCCTAACTATGAAGAGGAAAGTGACTTGCAACAAACAGCGCCAGAAAACAGGGCAGGTCAGAGATAAGGAAACACTCAAAGTCTCAGATACAAAGATCCCCACCTTAAGGTAACACAGGGGGAAGGGAAACAGAGAAGTTTAAAGCCCAGTCTCCAGCGTCCTCAGAAATGATAACCAAAGCAGATCTAGTAAAATGGAAATCACAACTAATCTCTTAGATGAAAGCAGAGATATTGGACACTGTCAACATGATGATTAATAAAGCTAAAGAGGAAATCATGGAGTTGATAGGATCCAAGATAGCAAAAGCAATGGAAACTTTTAAGCACTTACAAGCAGAAGTCCAGGAAATTAAAGAAAATGAAAGATTCCGCAATAGAATGAAATTGGCAGAAGACCGAATTTCAGACCTAGAAGACAGGATCTCAACCAATGAACTGGAAAGGCATAATCTATGGAAAAAAGCAAGCGGTAATGAAAAGTCAATCCAACAGCTCCTAGATGATTCAAAGAATAACATAAGATTGATTGGAGTCACTGAGGAAGCAGGAGACAATGCTAAAGACATCAAAAAGCTATTCACACAGATAATGGCAGAAAACTTCACAGAAAAAGGTAAAGAATTGCACATACAAATATGTGAAGCATACAGGCCCGTGACATGAAAAAATTGACACCTAGGCATATCATCATAAAAGTCCCAGATATCCAAAAAAAAGAATAAAATATTGAAAGCAGCCAGAGAAAAGAAAACAGTTACATCCCAAGGGAAGCCCATCAGGATCACAGCAGACTTCTCAACTCAAATACTCAATGCAAGAAGAGCCTGGAGTGAAGTCTTTCAAGCCCTAAAGGAAAACAACTTCCAACCCAGACTCATGTATCCTGCCAAACTATCCTTCAAAATTGATGGTGAAATAAGATACTTTCATGACAAAAAAAACCTGAAAAACTTCACAAATACGAAACCTGTGCTCCAAAACATTTTAAAGAATATCTTGGAGAAAAGTAAGGAAAGTTACAAATCCATGAGACCTAACCGAGTCAACTCATGGGACCAAACAAGAAATTGAAGGGGAAAGGGCAGAATTAGAATAACACAGCCAAGAACAGGAAAACATGGCAGCACTCAATTTACCTATATCAGTCATAACGATTAATGTCAATGGACTCAACGTGCCAGTTAAGAGATACAGACTGGCAAAGTGGATCAAAAAACAAGATCCTACAATCTGCTGCATACAAGAAACACACCTAATTCAGAAAGAAACCCATGGACTAAAAGTAAAGGGATGGAAAACAATATTCCAATGTGACAGGAAACAGCAAGAATGTAGAAGTGGCTATTTTATAGACTTCAAGCCAAAACTGATAAAGAGAGATAAAGATGGACGCTATCTTTTAGTACAGGGAAAAATCCAAGAGAAAGAAATCACAATCTTAAATATCTATGCTCCAAATTCTAAGGCACCCAATTATATAAAACAAATATTAACGGACTTGAAAAACCAGATAAACTCCAATACAATAATAGTAGGTGACCTCAATACCCCACTGTCACAAAGAGACAGATCGACTGGACAAAAAGTCACTAAGGAAATCCTTGAGCTCAACCAGACTCTTCAGCAAATGGACTTAATAGATGCCTACAGAGTATTTCACCCCACAAAGTCAGAATTTACATTCTTCTCAGCTGTTCATGGATCATTCTCCAAAATAGACTATGTATTCATTTATAGAACAGTTTTAAGCAAATATAAAGGGATTGAAGTTATCCCTTGTATACTGTTGGACCATAGTGCCCTGAAATAGGAGTTGGACAGCAAAGGAAAGCCCAGGATCTTCAGAAACACATGCAAACTGAACAACACTCTGCTGACCAACCAATGGGTCACAGAAGAAATTATAGAGGAAACTGAGCAGTTTTTACAACTAAACGATAACCCCAGTACAACATATAGAAATTTATGGGACACAATGAAAGCAGTTCTACGAGAAAAATTCATAGCAGTGAAACCCTATGTCCAGAAAACGAAGCAAGCTCAAATAAACAATTTAATGCTGAACCTCAAGCGACTAGAAAGAGAGGAGCAAAACAAACCCAAAGCTCGCAATAGGCAAGAACGTATAAGGATCAGGGCAGAAATTAGTGCAATAGAAACCAAGAGAACGGTTTAGAAAATCAATGGATCGAAAAGTTGGTTTTTTGAGAGGATAAACAAAATTGATAGACCCTTAGCTAGCCTCATGAAACAAAGGAAGGAAAAGGCTCATATTAATGCTATTAGAAATGAGAATGGAGAAAATACTACTGACCCAGAGGAAGTCCAGAGGATAATCAACACCTACTTTGAAAATTTATACTTCAGTAAAATGGAAAATGTAGAAGAAATGGATAGATTTCTAGATACATATGAGCTCCCAAATCTGAATAAAGAAGATATAGAAATGTTAAATACCCCAATAACAATCTGTGAAATTGAAAATGTAATTAAAAACTTGCCAACAAAGAAAAGCCCTAGACCTGATGATTTTACTGCTGAATTCTATAAAACTTTTAAAGAAGAGTTAGTGCCTCTACTTCTGAAACTCTTCAATGAAATTGAAAGGGGAGCAGCACTCCCAAACTCATTCCTGGAACCATCCATGACCCTGATTCCAAAAGCAGAGAAAGACCTAACCGAAAAAGAGAACTACAGGCCAATATCTCTAATGAATATCGATGCCAAAATCCTCAATAAGATCCTGGCAAACAGAATACAGAGAATTATCAAAAAGATTATACACCCCGACCAAGTTGGATTCATCACAGGGATGCAAGGATGGTTCAACATACGTAAATCAATCAATATTATACACTATATTAACAGGCTGAAGGACAAAAATCATATGGTCATCTCAATTGATGCAGAAAAAGCGTTTGACAATATAACACCCATTTATGTTCAAAACTCTACAGAAGATTGGAATAGATGGTCTGTATCTCAAACTAATAAAAGCTATCTACAAGAAACCTTCAGCTAGTTTCATACTAAATGGTCAAAAATTGAAACCTTTCACACTAAGATCAGGAACAAGACAAGGGTGTCCTCTCTCACCACTTCTGTTCAATACAGTTCTGGAAATATTAGCCATAGCAATTAGGCAAGAGAAAGAAATAAAAGGAATAAAGATTGGAAAAGAAGAAGTTAAGTTGTAATTATTTGCTGACAACATGATACTCTATCTAGAGGGTCCTAAAAACTCAATTAAAAAACTGCTGGACCTAATCGCCACTTTTAGCCGTGCATCTGGTTACAACGTCAACGTTCAAAAATCAATAGCCTTCGTATACACAAACAGTAGACCCACTGAGATAGAAATTGGAGAGTCAGTCTCTTTCACAATAGCACCACAAAAAATAAAATACCTAGGAATCAATCTAACAAAGGAGGTGAAAGATCTCTACTCTGAAAACTATAGCACTCTGAAAAAGGAGATAAAAGATGATATCAAAAAATGGAAAGACATACCTTGCTCCTGGGTAGGAAAAACCAATATTGTCAAAATGGCTATACTCCCAAAACTCCTTTACACATCCAAAGCAATCCCGATTGAAATCCCAACAACATATTCCACAGATTTAGAGAAAAAAATCTAAAATTTCATCTGGAACCACAAAAGACCTAGAATAGCCAAAGCAATTCTAAGCAACAGGGACATGGTGGGGGGTATTACAACTCCAAACGTGAAACTATACTATAAAGCCACTGTGATAAAAACTGCGTGGTACTGGCAAAGTAACAGACCCGAGGATCAATGGAGTAGACTAGAAGATCCAGAAACTACTCCAGATACACTGAGCCACCTCATCTTTGTCAAAGGAGCCAAAAATCCTCAATGGAGGAAAGATAGCCTCTTTAACAAATGGTGCTGGAAAAACTGGGCTTTAACTCTTCAAAGACTAAAATTAGATCTAACACTTTCACCATGTACCAAGCTAAAATCAAAGTGGATAACAGACCTAAATATTAAAACAAACACTCTAAACCTACTGCAAAACAGGTTAGGTAAAACTCTCAAAGAGATTGGCTTTGGGAAAGACTTCATGAACAAAACTTGTATAGCACAGGAATTGGCTGAGGAAATCAACAAATGGGACCTCATTCTTTTAAAAAGCTTCTGCACAGCAAAGGAAACCACCAACAGATCAAAAAGGCAACCAACAATGTTGGAAAAAGTCTCTACCAGCCGTTCCTCAGACAAAGCGCTACTATCTAGAATATATAAACAGCTCAAAAAATTAGCCCACCCAAATTTAAAGACCCAATTCAAAAATGGGTATCTGAAATGAGCAGATATTTTTCAGAGGAAGAAGTAAGAGCAGCTAAGAAGCATATGAAGAAATGCTCAACATCATTAGTCATTCGAAAGATGCAGATGAAAAGAACACTGAGATATCATCTCACTCCACAAACAATGGCTGCCATTTCAGAATCAGTCAATGGCTAATGTTGGCGAGGCTGTGGAGAAGAAGGAACCCTTCTCCACTGTTGGTGGGACTGTAGACTCGTATAACCCCTGTGGAGATCAGTTTGGAGAATCCTCAAAAAGCTAGGATTGGCGGTCACATTTGACCTGGCCATCGCCCTGCTAGGTATATACACAAAAGAATTAAAAGACTCATATCACAGTGACATATGTGCATCCATGTTTATAGCAGCCCAATTTGTGATTGCTACCTCTTGGAAACAACCCAAGTGTCCGTCAACTGGACTCTGGAGAAAAAAGCTGTGGTTCTTCTACAGAATGGAGTATTACTCTGCCATAAAAAATGATCAGTTTGAATCATTTCTACTTAAATGGACATACCTTGAGGATATCCTCATAAGTGAAATAAATAAGGCTCAGATAGGTACCCATCACATCTTTTCCCTGGTATGAGAAAATAAAGATATAAATGAGTGCTAGCATTGGATGTTATATATTGTGAAATAGAAAATTCTCAATGTAAAATAGGGAGAAGGGGGATAAATGATGAGATTGTAACAAAAAAGTAAGGAAACAAATTTTATGTATATGGGGGAAAGTAGGGTGTGTAGGGCTACGGGAAAAAATGATAATTAAGTTGTGTGTTATACAGGTACTCATTCCCATTATGGAGTGCAATCATGATGCGTATATGTAATGTACCAATAAAGATTTAAAAATTAAAAAAAATCAGTCATTGAAATTGAAAATATAATTAAATATGTACCAACAAAAAGGCCAACATCCTGATGAGTTTACTGCTAAATTGTACAAGAGATTTAGAGAAGACTAGATGTCATTTCCTCACAATCGCTTTAGTGACATTTAAAGAAAGCAAAGCAATGCTCCAAAATTCCATTGGAGCAAGTAATACACGTATGTGAAAACTGAAGAAAAAACAAAGGAAAAGAGAACTGTAGCCCAATCTCTGTTGTGGATATCGATACAAATATTCTCAATAAGATACATGCAAATAATATACAGCTAATTTAAAGTTCTAATCCAAAAGCGGAAATGTGAAGTGAATACACATGACAAGTAATGACAAGTAAATATATGAAATGACAAGTAAATATATGAAAAAATGTCTGGTCAGTATGGTCATTTGAGAGATTCAAACTATAACAATACTGAAATTCCATCTCACTACAAGGAGAATGGCTACTCTCAATAAATCAACCTATAAGATATGCTGGCAGGACTGTGGGCATGAAGAACACGTTTCCACTGTTGTTGGTGGTGTGAACTGGAGAAGCAACTGAGGAAATTTGTGTGGAGATTTCTGAAAAACCTGCTTCTAAAGGTTCCATCTGTCCAAGCTGTCTCCCTTGTTGGTATCATCCTGAAAGAATTAAAATCACCGTATCACAGTGATGGATGGACACGCGTGTTTGTAACAGCTAACTCATGGAAACAGCCCAAAGCTCACAAGCAGATGAATCAATAAGATGAGGTGATTTCTTTCTATAACAGAATGTACTCATCCAGAAAGAAGGAAAAGCTTGAGACATTTCTAGCAAAACAGATGCACCCTAAGACTATAGTCTTAAGTGAAATGAATTGGGCAGACATATTTAAACACTACACTGTTTCTCTGACGTGAGAATCCAAAATTGTAAATAAGAACTAAACTGAATACTAGACAATACTAGTAAATATAAAAATTTTAATTTAGTGGGGAGAGGGAAGAAGGAAGGGGAGGGAGGATAAAAAAGAAGAACAAGAAAAAAATGAATAGCAAGGAAATAGAAGACTCTGGTAGATAAGAAGGAGAAAGGTGCTTGAAAGGGGAGAAGGGCTACGGAGAGAAAGAATCAATATTTATTATACAAGTACAAATGCCCCATGAAGAATGCTATCAGTACATATTTGCAAAATGTACAAGGTAATAAATAAATAAATAAATAAATACATAAATAAAACAAAGCTGCTGTCCCAAAACTGATAAGCACAAAAAATGCAATCTCAATCAAAATACCAATAGCGTTCCCTGCAGACTTAGCAAAGGAAAATAATCCTAAAATTTATATGAATGAGAAAAGACTCAAAACAGTTTAACTCTACTTCGGTTAAAGAGGCTAAGGCAGGATGTATCACAGTCTTGAACTTTAAGTTACATTACAAAGAATCAAATATTAAAAACTACAGTATTTTATTTAAAAATATCTTTATTGGCACATTATGAACACACATCATCATCGCATTCAACATTGAGGGTTTGTACCAGAATATGACATGACTTGATTCTCATTTTTAACCTTTTCCCTAGCCCTGTAGTCCCCTCCCTATATACATAATTTCTATTTCCTTCTTGCTTTATTACTTTTATATTCTTTTCCCCCTCATTACTTATCTGTACACCCTCTTTCCTTTTAAATGTATTCTATTTCACAATATGAACTATACAACTCATTTACAACCTCATTTTCTCGTACCAGAGAAAAGATACTATATTTACACATCTGTAACCTATTTCTTTCACTTATGAGGATATCCTAAAGGTACATCCATTTAACTACAGTATTTTAATGACAGAAGAACAGACCTGAGGTTTAATGGAACAGAAGAGGAGATTCAGAAATGACCCAAGGCAGATTCAACTCTCTCGTCTTGCACAAAGAAGCAAAAACATACATTAAAAGAAATCTGCCAGAAAAACTGCCTCTCCATGTACAGAAGATTGGCTCTTGACCCCTATCTTTCAATTTTGTTGTGCTACAAGCAAAATAGATTAAAATATGAATATTAAAACAGAAACAATACACTGGAAGACAAAATCGATAACATTCTTGAAATCATAGTAAAAGATTTTCTGAACTTAATAGCGATTGTAAGAAAATAATACCAATAATCAACATACAAGTTTTTATCAAATTTAAATCTTCTGCAGACAAAATAAACAATACTGTGAAGAGACAAGTTTAAGAATAGGAAAAAAATTACCCTCTATTCCTTTGACTAAGGACTAGTCTCTAGGATATGTAAAGAAATAAAATCTTTTAGATAGGATCCAAATAAAAGGCCCAGTAAAAATAAGCAACTAAATAGATATACACTTGTAGAAGTAGGACACAAGCAAATAAAAATATCAAACATATTCCTCATTTCATGATATTAGGGAAAGGTAATTGAAACAATGCTGGTGTTCCATATTATTCCTGAGAGAAGTGCTGTTTTCAAGAAATCGAGTAGCTACACGTGCTGGAGAAAATTTTAGGAAAAAGGAACTACTGTAAGTTGTTGCTGAGAGTGTATGTATGTACAGAAATCTATACACAGATTGCTTAAAATACAAAAATAGAAACTCAATCAAAACTAGTAGAACCCCTATATAATTTTCTAAATGAGTTCAAGACATCATGCGGCATTTCAAAATTAAAAATCTTTTTGTAAATGTATGAACTTCCTGCAAGGACTGTAATCATTAAGTCGAATATCTATTAATAAAAAGTAAAAATTGAAAAGAAGAAACTCGCCAAAAATAATGAGGAGTCTTCATGACCAATAATGAGCTACAGCGGGTAAATAAGTGTCCACACTTGTGCCTGTAATCCACTGTTACTGAAGACCAAAGGATGAAGATGGCAAGTTTCAGGGCTGAATGGGCAACATTCCAAATTAAAGACTATAAAACTTAAATCATAACATATTTACGTGTCAAAATAAAACTATGCTGAAAACCTTGAGCATGCATCAACAAATGTTGGCGCGGGAGTTGGGAGTGTAGATACGTACAACCTCCGTGGAAATCAGTGTGAAATTTACACAGAAAGTTAGGATTGGAGATCCCTTTTGACCCATTTCCATTAAAATGGAAAATATTTTATTTAATTCAAATCTTTATTGGTATATTTTGAATACACATCATCATCACATTCAACATTGAGAGTTTGTAACAGAATATGACATGACTGGACTCTCATTTTTCCTCTTTGCCACCCATCCTGCAACCCCTCACCCTGTATATACATAAGCTTTGTTTCCTTTTTATAAATTATTATCACATTCTTTTTCCCCTCATTATTTAGCTCTACACACTCCTTTTAAATATTTTCTATTTCACAATATCAACCAAATATACTACAACTCATTTATATCTTTATTTTCACATAGCAGAGAAAAGATGCAACACTTACACATCTGTGACCTGTTTATTTCTCTTATGAGGATGTCCTCAAGGTGCATCCATTTGAGTATGAATGATTGAATCTTATCATTTTTTATAGCAGTATAATAGTCTGTCTATAAAATGAAACACATGTTCTATATCTAATATCCCATTGATGGACACTTTGGTTGATTTTAAGATTTAGCAATCACAAACTGAGTTGCTATAACATGAGTGCACATATATTCTTGTGTTGTGAATCTTTTACTACTTTTGTGTACATACTTAGAAGAGCAATGGCGGGGTCTAATGGGGGCTCCAATCCTAGCTTTTGGATGAATCTCCCCCGAGTATGTATGAATCTACACTCCCATCAACAGTGGAGAAGGGTTCCTTTTCCTCCGCAGCCTCACCAACATTTGTTGTTGGCTAATTCTGAGATAGCAGCCATGGTTTGTGGAGTGGGATGAAATCTCAGTGGGGTTTTCATCTGCATCTCTCAAATGACCACTGATGTCAAACATTTCTTCATATACTTTGCTGCTCTTTATTCTTCCTCTGAAAAGTATCTGTTCCTTTCAGATGCTTATTTTGAATTGGGTCTTTAAATTTGGGTAGGATGATTTTTATTATTTATTCATTTATTTTATTATTAAAAAAAATCTTTATTGGTATATTATGAATATGCATCATAATCACATCCAACATTGAGAGTTTGTACCAGAATATGACATGACTTGATTCTCATTTTTTTCCCCTTTTCCTCCCGTGCTGCAACCCCCTACCCCCTATATACACTATCTTTGTTTTCTTTTTTCTTTATTATTACCACATTCATTTCCCCTTCTTATTTACCCTTACACTCTCTTTCCTTTTAAATATTTTCTTCTTCATGATATCAACTGTACATACTACAACTCACTTATAACTTCATTTTCTCATACCAGAGAAAAGATACAATATTTACACATTTGTGACCTGTTTATTTCACTTATGAGGACATCTTCAAGGCACATGTATTTAAATATGAATGACTCAATCTTATCACTTTTAATGGCAGAGTAATACTCCATTCTATAAAAGAACCACATCTTTTTTATCCAGTCTCCTGTTGATGGACATTTGGGTTGTTTCCAAGATTTAGCTATCACAAACTGAGCTGTTATAAACATGCGACATATGTCGCTGTGATTAAATTTTTTAATTCCTTTGTGTATATAACTAGCAGAGCATTTAGGACCTCCAATCCTAGCTTTTTGAGGAATCTCCACACTGATCTCCACAGAGGTTGTAAGAGTCTACATTGGGTGGGATGATTTTTAGAGCTTTTTATATATTCTAGAAAGGAGTCTTTTGTCTGAGAAACAGCTGGTAAAATTCATTGCAATATTCTGGCTATCTTTTTGCTATGTTGGTGGATTCCTTTGCTGTACAGAAGCTTTTTAATTGGATGAGATCCCATTTGTTGATTTCTTCTGCCAATTTTTGTGCTATAGGGGTTTTCTTCAGGAAGTCTTTCCCTAAGCCAATGTCTTCAAGAGTTTTACCTAATGTGTTTTGAAGCTGGTTTAGTGTGTCTATTTTAATACTTAGGTCTCTAACCCAGTTTGATTTTAGCTTGGTACACGATGGAAGAGATATGTCTAGTTTTAGTCTTTGGCAAGTTAAAGCCCAGTTTTTCCAGCACCATTTGTTGAAGAAGGTGTCTTTCCTCCACTGAGGATTTTTTTGCTCCTTTGTCAAGGTGAGGTGACTTGGTGTATCTGGAGTAGTTTCTGTATCTTCTAATCTACTCCTCTAATCCTCATGTCAGTTATTTTGCCAGTACAGTGCAGTTTTTACATTTTTTTTAGTATACTAGGCTGACTTAATATAGAATCTGATTATGACTGTTAAAAATAATCAGCACCTTTTAATTTAACTGAATAGCTCCATGGATACAAGGTACCATGAATATAGTTTCCCCTAAAGATATGGTGTTCACTACAATTACAAGTATCTATAGAAAATCAGGAAAAAAAGTTGATTCATGTTTGAAATAAAAATTTGTTCAGTAAAGTTATAGATGAGGTTTGAGGTTTGAAAACCTGGAACCTGGAGATATAATTATTCAAGCGTTACAGAGCGTCACTTGTAAGATATCAAAGCCACTGCTATTCACATTGTCTGTAAGAGAGGCGGTGTGAATTCTGGCAAGCCAGCTGCAACTTCCTATTAATACAGTGAAAATGGCTTTTGAATTTAACTAGAGCCCAGATTTAATTCACAGTTGTTCAGGGATCTCCACACACTAGTAAGGTGTCCTTGCTGTCCATATTGTGTCCACTTTGTACAAATGAGAACTCAAGTGAACTACAGCTATCTTAGTTTTAATAGAGGGGCAATTTTTATGAAAAGAGGTTTGTACTGCAAAACTTTTTTAGGTTATTTGGCCAGTTGCCAAAGAATGTGAAAGAATCCGACACAAGATTTTGTACTCCTAGAAGTTTTTCACTGTAATAAGATAAAATATGATCCTAATGAGAGTGTCTTGAAATCTCATTTCCTATTTTCAGAAAGTTACCCTTTCCATTTCATTTATTATCCTTTATCTGGGGATCTCTTTGAGGCAGTTTTCAGATTTTAGCAGTAGAGCATTAAAGTTTAGAATAAGCATCATGTATAATTTGATAAAAATCTGAGAGTGAATTTTCAGTTGAAAGGTATTTGGACTTTGAAATTCTTGTAAGGCCAAAGATTAAGGAAGCAGGAGATTCTCCCAAGACATAAGAAGTAAGTTATGTGATGCTGTTTGTGTTTCATATGCATGAATGGATATATGTAAATGTTGAATTCTAAGCTCTGACAATCATTGTCAGCAGGAAATCAAGCTGCAAATATCTATGTTTTAGAAGTTAAAATTCTACAGGTAGTCAAGTGTAATGACTAGTTTTAATGTTCCTGAGAACATTTTACCTAACTTACCTTTTACATTATATTGAAAAAGATTCACCATTAGCACAGATTGGACACTGAGAACCTGTTAGGGAAGAGGCCTTTGGATTCTTTCATAGTACAAAGGAAAGAATTTGCTTTCTGGAGAATTAAACAAATCCCCAATCTCATCTTTAAGACTAGAAAGGTAAAAACTATGAAGGAAGTTAAAAGCCCTTGTTAAGTTGACCTGTAGAAACATTGCTACTGGAAATTGATTGGGACTTGAGGTCTTTCCTCCAGAAAACAAGGACTCAATTGTCAGGCCTATTTTAGGTCCTGAACCTTAATGCCATGTATTTGTACTTATTAAAAATTGTTTCAGTGAAAAGTATCTTAGTAATCAGAACTTCTGTTCCAGTTGGGAGTTCTTCCATTTGCAAAATATGTTTGCGTGGAACTGTTTGAACCTTTTTATTTTCTAGTATCCCTTTGTCCAGTAGAAGTGAAGCTAGAGTTTCCCTTTTGATAAAAGAACAAAACATGAACATGCTATGTGTAAATTGGTATTTATTAACTAGTGATAAACTTGACATACTAGAGAATATAGTATAGCCTAATTCCAGGTAGCTTATGAAAATGTTACCTTTTAATTAATTTTTGAACTTACATTCACATTGTTCTTCAAGATTTATAAGTTATATTTTCCTGTTTCTTTCAGATCTGCTTCATATTTGGGAATTCTCTTTGGTGCTGTTGAAGGTTAGTTCATATTGGGCTGCATTGTTTAGATAAGGCTTCTTCCAGTGATGGTGGATGTCCTGCTCTAGTCTTCCCTGAAGGACCATTTTAATATTAGTTACTTCTATAAGTCCTGTGCTCACCTACTTTGGGGACACTTTACATAGGAGTGCGGATACAGATTAAAACCCGGGCTGACTTCATCTTGTGGCCCCCCCCCCCCATGAATGTTGACAATGGAAAGAATACATTTTCTGTAATATACTGTCACTGCTGGACTGAAAAGCTGGAGAAGAAACTTAGGTTTCTTCTTTGGGTAGATCAGAAAAACTTAAAAAGCTAAGTGTGCTGAGGCCTCTCACTGGCCTCAGCAGATGAAGTGAGCTATTATTGTAAATTCAGATTGAAGAAATTATCTGAAACTTTCTTTGTGCAGATTAACAATCTACATGCAGTATTTGTAAAACAGATAGCTTTTACAGTTCCATGTGTGAATAGAGGCTCACTATCACCCATCCACACCCATTAGTAACTCAGCTTTGTAAACTGGCATTGTACCATTTCAACAATGTTTTGTTACACCAGTTTTATAAATTTTACAGTGCAATACTTGCTGCCTTTCTGTGGCAAACCAAAGGTATATTTCTTAAGGTCTTTACTGTCTACTTTAGCAGCACTTGATGGATCTTTTATACATTTGTAATAGATAATAAGTCAGATTGCAAATCTTTAAAAAATCTTAAACCATTGTAGGGGTAAATGTAGCCATTTAGAAGTTTCCTGGGACAATCCGTTAAGCAGAACTTCTGCAGAGCTCATTATGCAGAACTCCTGAATTTCTTTCTTTTTTTTTAGGTTTTGTTGAGACAGGGTCTTGCTTTGTAGTTCGGGCTGGCCCTGAGCTAAGCCTCAAACTCACATCACAATCCTCCTGCCTCTGCCTCCCGAGTGCTGGGATTACAGGCGTGAGCCACCATTCCTGGCACTGTGGTATGTGCTACTGGTTGTTGCTGAGCATGAGTCTTGACACCCAGTATAGGTATGTGGTTACCGGGGATCGAACCCAGTAACCCTTGCAACCCTTGCGCTTGCAAGACAGGCGCAGGAACCATTGAGCTAAATCCCTGGCCCAGAACTCCTGAGTTTCATTATCACCAGTTCACAGGATGATGTTCCCTGACATCTTGTTAAGTTTTGTGTTACTGAATTGTGCAAATAAGATCCATAAACAAACGCTGGCATAGGAATCAGGAAGAACTGCGAGGCCTGTCCCAGGAATGCTCCAGCCCACCTCTTCTCTTTTTACTCCTATGCATTGTTACTTTGTATTGGCTCCCTAATAAAAGAGCTATTTAAAGACAGCTTGGTGGTTCAGTCCTCCAAGACTGTTCTTTCCACTGGAATTCATCCCTGTGTGCCTCGTTTCCTTCTGCGACCTGACACATACATCAGACTTACACTGACAAACCATGTTCTAAGTTTTTAGTTGAAATTGTGCAGTATAAGTTAAGTTGCATTCTCTTAACCAATATGACTGTATATCTGTAAGCATAGTTATGTTGAAATAAAGTTATTAAAAACAACATAAAATAATAATCATCACCACAGTTTTCCATAAAGAGTGTTCATTTCACTGACCTGAAACATCTCTTTTGCTGTAAAATAATTTAAGTCTGTGCAGCATTGACAATTCAGCCCAAGCTGTCTTCCTTGGTGTGAAATCTCCCTGTTTTTCTGCTTAAGTCTGAGCGCCCTGAACATACTTATCATTATCAGTACTAATAAGCATCCGGGGAATTTAAAGAGTTTTAAGATTTTTCCTTTAATAATTTCTCTTTAGCAGATAATGCTGAGCAGTGTACAAACACATGACATCCAAAATACTAAAGGCCTGACAGAAGTCAATAAACAATATTGAGTATCACTTCTAGGAGTTTACCTAAACCTGACAAGATTGTGCAATGACATTTTGAAAAAAATGTCAAAATTCAGTGAAAATACAAACATGGAAAAAGTGCTCTCAAATAAAAACCACAACCAAACATGTAGACACAAAAGTGAAAATGAATGGAGCACAATACAATATCCTCCAAGGAAGACTTCATACTTTTCCTAACTTACTAAACTGGGATGCCGCACAAGGAAACTTGGAACTCCAGGATCTAAAACCTTAAAAGAAAATTTTATTTTTCATAACATTACAATTTCTGCATCATCAGTCCTCTCCTAAATCTTGTGAAGTTTTGCCTCATTCATTGATCAGTTACACCTTTGGTTACAGAACTGACATGAGCGATATTTTAAGCAAATCACATGACAGCCTGCAGCTGAGTCAAATTGGAGAAAGAAAAATCTGATAAATTACTCACCTCTAACTCCTGGCCAAGCTTACAGCTCCAGGAGGAATGGATCATTCATCATGGAAAATAATGATGTATAGGTTACTTGCCACACTGACTGAATATCTAACTTAAGATGTTTCTCACTGCGAGTGTAGTCTAAATGTCAGTGGCCACACCGTGTGAACTTTAAGAATTACATGCATAATAAAATGAACTTTGGCAGACTGTAGAAACTTTGGGAAGCACAACTTGTTGCAGCTTCTCAGTACTGAACTTAATCCCGTGGCTTTGACTGAGTTTCTACGGGACATAAATACTCCTCTTTCAGGGACAGCTCAGGCAGAAGCAGAAATGTGGGAGTCAGAAT
>PVIR01022864.1:0-22988 GCA_004026965.1 Petromus typicus
TTTTTATGGCAGAGTAATACTCCATTCTGTAGAAGAACCACAGCTTTTTTATCCAGTCTCCAGTTGATGGACACTTGGGTTGTTTCCAAGATGTAGCAATCACAAACTGGGCTGCTATAAACATGGGTGTCGCAGCCTAATGTTAAACTCTGGGTACCTCAGGCTGGCCTCCAAAGCAAGGCAAATCCTTCTGCCTCGGTGTCCCAAGTGCTGGGATTTCAGCAACACATCCAGCTACAAAACAAATTCTTGTTCATTCTGGGCTACATGATGAATTCAAAACTACATGAACACATAGAGAATTCTTTTTTCTTTTTTTTTTTTACGTTTTTTAAGAGGGTCTTGCTTTGTAGTTCAGGCTGGCTCTGAGCTCAGCCTCAAACTCACATCACAACAATCCTCCTGTCTCTGCCTCCTGAGTGCTGGGATTACAGGCATGAGCTACCACGCCCGACACTGTGGTAAGAGGTAATGATTGCTGCTGGGCATGAGTCTCCACACCCAGTATTGTTATGTGGTTACCGGGGATCGAACCAGGCCCTGTGCTTGCAAGACAGGCGCTGGAACCACTGAGCTATATTCCCAGCCCGAGAATTCTTATCTTAAAAAAAAAAAACAAAAAAACCGAAAGAATCATAAATTAGAGAAGTTAATCTTAACATATACAAAATAATGTAGACTTAGATTTGATGTGATGCACTATAAGTTTCAAATTATATTTTTAACATTAATATTAATATATAGTAATATAATTAATACAATTTCAAATTACAGTCATTACCACTGAGGAAACTATAAATGACAAAAATCTACAATCCCTTCTCAAAAAGTGTATAACACTGAATTTTTCAAATCTCAAAAAAGTAAAGAGAAGTTTCCCTTTCCACCTATTGGGAAACACTGTAGAGTTATAGTAATTTACGTGTGAATGAGATATTTAGACACATTAAATTTGTAAAAAATATCAAGAAATACTCCTCCTTTGCTCTAAAGTGAGACTTGATGTGGGTGGCAGTACAAAGCTAGAGGAACAGGTGATGGATCACACACTGATGGTGGTAAATTATATATTCTGTGGGCCAAGTAAACCTGACATTTTTCATCACAAACTTTCAAAGATGCATGCCAGGCAAATATAAGGCAGAAATATAAAATCAGAAAAGAACTTTACAAAGAGTTGAAGGAAAGAGTCCATACAGTCTGCTGGAGTTACTAGGGGAAAGTACTTGATCAACCCACAGGCGATTCAGAGTATAACATATTGAAAATGTGCATAATATACATAATCTATCCAACATTAGTAACCTTGCTGCCTTTAAAACTGATAAATACACATAGTGACTTATCCTTGAGAAAATATGTATAGCTTAAACAAGCTGAGTTTCCTAACTTCCATTTTTTGATTAAAAAACAATTAGAGCCAAGTGTGCTGGCGGAGATCTCTGGTCTCAATACTGAAGAGTGAGGAGGATTCCACTGTAAGGCTAAAGTTTAGCACAGGCTTCACCCTGCTACAAAAACTTGCAGGCCTGAGTTTCGATTTCCCAAGTCCCGGTTTCTTGTAAAAGGCTAGGCCAGCCTCCCTGTTCTCATACAACTCCCCCCACCCCAGGAGAAAATAAACAAGACAAAGGCATTCACGTCAGCCCGCCAAAAAGTCGAGCTAACCTATAGATTTAAAGGTAAACCCACTTGACCAATAAAAGAAGGCCACCTCTCCAAAAGCCCGCGAAATTTGGTATAAAAGCTGCGTTGCCTCGCCCCTCCGGGCCGTTCCTTTCCTGCGTGTAAGGACTGTCCCGGCGCCAGTCCCTGAATAAACCTCTTGCTGCTTGCATCGATATCCTGTCTGCGTGTTTCCCTGCGGCGCGTCTCCCGAGTGGGCTCGATCAGAGCCTAACACCACAAGTTGGAGGCGACCTGGGTCCACACAGGAAATTCAAAGCCAGCCTGAACTACACAGAACCACCCTGTCTCAAAAAAACAAACAATTTGATTAAGTTACCTGATCAGCGGAAGACATATTTCTCCAAATTCTGCTTAGTCTTCTCCTTCCTTAATTCCTGTAAGGTGACTCATTCTCAGTCGCTGCTGGACACATTTCTTTGTTGTCACACTAACCATCTGACCCCAAGGGAAGGCCCTCTCCATTGCAGGTGTGTATTTTACAATTATCACCA
This sequence comes from Petromus typicus, assembly GCA_004026965.1. NCBI lineage: Eukaryota > Metazoa > Chordata > Mammalia > Rodentia > Petromuridae > Petromus > Petromus typicus. The sequence goes on from PVIR01022864.1 coordinate 2,181, forward strand.
GCCTCTCCTGTCTCTCTTTCTCCTCCCATTCGCTCCTCCCTGCACACAGAACTCCTTCACCACTAACCACTCACATGGCTGCAGAACTCCACCTTTGGGCTTAACTCCCACTACAGTATACTCCTTCAATATACAGTCCTCCTTAATCAGCATTCCAGTCCTTAAATCAGTGTGTACAAGGACTACAGCAATTACCTGAGGTGCTACGCCCCCCCCCCCGTGCTTTACCGCTCCTGCCGAATCTCAAATCGGTGTAGACGCCAGAGTTCAGCGATTCTCACACTTAACAGGCTGCTCCTTCCGGAAGTCGCGCTCAGCCGGAAAGCTTTCTCCAGCCCAGCTCCCTAACACATTCGCACCCCCTCCATTTCTCTCCGCAGCGTAAGCTCTAGGGGAACGACTCACAGAGCGGGCTATTAGCGGAGATGTCACCTCATTCATTACGATAGTAATTGTTTCGGCATTGCTGTGTATGTAACAAAGGAGTTCACTGCACGCTTGGTAAGGCCTCCACCCCCGACTCACATCACCAGCAACATTAAACCTTTCGTCCTGTCTTCTTGTTTGATTCAGAGTCTTACCATGGAGTTGAGGCAGGCCTTGTTCTCAGTAGGCTGCGTGGTGGACTCCAACTCCCAGAGAACTTCCTGCCTCAGCCTCCAGACAGCTGAAACTACAGGTGTGCACCACCACGCCTGGCCATCCTTTTTCTCCATTCTCATGGCATCAATCATCACTTATCTTGAGTTTGGCCACTGAAATTTTCGCAATTCACTCTCATCACGTGGCGGCAGGGGACTAAGGCGCTGAGACTGAAGTCCACCAGGTCTGCTTGAGAGAGGAACCAGGCCGCGGGTCCGCGCACCGCACCCTCCCCCGGCTCGACTCCGCACCGGAACCAGGTCTCCCCACAACCCCCATTCTCCGCTCACAGGTCGACCCGAGTCCGCACTCTTGGCCGGCAGGGTGGCCTGGAGACACGGGATGACGGCTGCACAGCGTAGACCTGCCCGACTCAGCGCGGCGGGGACAGAGTTTACGCGGCACCGAGAGCAGGAGGATCTGACTCCGGAGCGGCGGGAGCCGCCGCCACCACTGAGGTTCCACTGCTTGGGCCCCGACCCAGCTCCCTCCCATCCCGCCCTCTACCTGGGCACCCGTCCCACACAGTCACCGCGGCGTGGGTGGAGGGTCTCCCGGGAGGCTTCCCACAGTCTGCAGCTGTAGAAATCCTAACGCAAGACAGTTTACCTCGCCGGGTCGGCTCTCAGGCCCGCGTCAGGTTGAGAGCTGTGGAGACTGGAGACGGAACCGCCTCCAGGCTCACTTGTTGGACCCTTCGCCCTCTGTGCTGAGATTGACAACAGAAGCCAGTCCTTCCCATTGGGCCTGGGCGTCAAAAGCAAGGTTATAACCTGTGGAGAGTTATAGGTACAAGAAATATACTCCCTACATTCCATCTTTTGACGCAGAGAAATATCACCAAAAGAAATGTTACATAATGTTGTGGAAAATAGAAATGTTGAATGCCATAAGTAAATGCTGAATATTAGATGCCATAAGTGCTTGACAGATTGTAAATTAGATTGCAAGACTTAGTGTCAGGGTCTGCGCCTACCGATAAGCACCACACCTTATCAGAAGAAGACCCGGAGAAGAGGACCTTATGAGAAGAACACCCGGAGAGACTGCATCGGAAACCAGACTCTTCAAGCCGTCAAAAGAGGACCGCTTTCAGCAGTCGATGGCCAGGAAATCTTAGGCTGACCGGCTGGGCCACTCTCAGTGTCGGCCACAGGACGCCAGGCTCTGCCGGGCTGCGCGCTCCTCAGGTCGGCTGACCCGGCTACTCTCGGTGCTGTCCAACGGGACGCCGGACCGGCTGTTCCCCTTCGGTAGATTCTGCCTCACGACTTCGTGGCCATGCTGCGGGACTCCAGCAGGAGGCTTCCCCAGATGACCGCCGAACATCTGAGTCCTCGCGTCGGTTCCTGACTTCGGACCGGGCCAGAACCAAGGAAATCCCGTGGTGCGAACTTGGGACTCTCGGACTTGGTAGGAGCCCTGACGTATGCTTGTGTTAACTCATACGTTTGTGTATTACTAGTGTGAACCTTACCTCTATGCCTTAAGTAAAGATAATAGCAAAAGCAATTTCTGTGTTGGGTCCTCCTTCCGACCGTCCGCTCTGCTCACATCAGAAGTCCCTGGGTTCCAATATATCATTTGATCTTTTCCTCCAACCCTGGGCAAAGAGCTTTGGTTTGGTTGTGGGGCTTAGCTCCGGGGGCCCACAATGGAGCAGGAGCCAATCAGTGACGAAGGCGCGGGCCGTCTGAACTACTCAATCAGGTGGGTGAAGGAGGAGGGACTTCCTGTGTCACCGTGCCTAAGAGAACCAATAAAGTGCCTTTCTGAGAACGTCCACCTAAATAAACCACCATTTTCGTAACTCCTACTGGTTACGAGCTTTGGAAGGATCGGGGGAGACCCGACAGCGGCAATATGGTGACGTTGTGGGTTGGGCGCCGGGGAGAGGACGAAATCCGATGAATTTTGGAAGGAAGTGGCCAGAATGAGCCAAGGGAGTGAACAGCGTCTTATGAGTTGGAGAGCCTGAGGTGTTTCTACTTTTTGGTTCTGAATCTTCTCTCCTTTTTGTGCTTTGCTGAGGCAGAGTTGTGGATGTTCAGTATACTGTCCCCACTGGGACAGTATAACACTGTCCCCACAGTGTTTTTGGGCGGCTTCAGGTGGAGCCGTGTCTTCAGGCTGAGGAGAGCAGGCCCTTTAGGACAAAGTTTGGGTTCCACACACAGCAATGTGTATTTCCTTAAGATTTCTACTTAGAGTGATGTTACCAGATGCGGTCAGTAAATAAAGAAGAATGTTAGGAGAAATTTCAATGGGAATAATAAGAAAACTGATTTCGAAGTAGTTTCCAGAGTAAGTGACCACGTGATTGCTGCATATAGATGTTAACCCTGCACAAGTTTAGCTCTGTGGTTGTGTGTAACATGTTTTTTTGCCTTTCCACAGTTATGGAGAGCAGGCTTGACTAGTCCTGTCTGTGACATGAATTTCACAACGATCATTGTCTTTCTTACAGGCCTAGAAGCAGATTTGAGAAATTGTCATGGATGTTCAGGAGAGTCTTAACTTATGCGTACAGTGCATGTCCATCTATAATGTTGATTAACACCATCCACATGACCAGCTCAAGTGGCAGTAGTTTTTATTTCTCATATCCAACCAGTAGTAGAGTTTTGTCTAACTTAGTGAATGTCATGGATCCACAATGAAATTTAAATGCTTCTTTTGATTCTTTGTATTTTATCCCTCAATTATACACTGGTTTGTCTCTGAGACCTTCTGTCAGTTATCTGTAAATGTTACAGTATTATATTTTTGATAAGTGTACTTGTATTTTAATAAAATCCTCTCTTTTATAGATATATCATTATTACTTGTATAGAATCAATCTAGATTCTCATAAGTTTCTTACTGTAGATTAATTTCATAAGGCATTTTCTTTGCTGAGCAGAAACTCTAACTGAATTTAGTGGCTCTTCAAAGTCAATTTAACATACTCAGTTTAAAGTTTCATTTTCAGTGATCTCCATGTTTTTCGATTTTCTTATTTTCTTTCATTCTCATTTTACTGTATCTCTAACTACAGTAAAACTTTCAAAGTTGATGGTGCAAAATCTGATTCACCTGCTGTATGTTTCACATTTATCTTATAAAAATCCGTTTTCCAGGATCTTGGTTGTTTTTTTCTTCCCACATGAGGGCTGGAACTAAATCTTCATGCATGCTAGGCAAGTCCACTGTAATTGTACTACTAGCCTCACGTTTGCTTTCTAGTAAGCAGTAATATGTCAGTATACTTTCTCTCTACACCTTTCAGAACTTAAAAGAAAACAAGACCTCTTCTTGTGTAGTGAGGCAGATTTGGACTGAGCATCTTTGTCTCACTCAACTTCCTTCTGTTGGTTTGAAGTAGGTGAGTGACATGGGCTTAGCCGCGGGCGCTTTAGACCAGTGACCTTAAGCTGAAGCCCAGAGTGAAAAGCAAAAGAGTAGCAGTGTAAATCTCCTTCCATCCTGGGTTTCAGATCTTCCTTGCTTTGGCCTCTGTGTGTAGAAGAGCTTTGGAAGGCCCGCTGACTGTGGCAAATTAAAACAAGAAAGGACAAAGCTATCTAATACAGATAGTTTTGTGGGGTTTGCAGTCATGTAGCCTTGTGCTTTACTATTCTGCTTGGCATGTCTCATGCAAGCAGGCTGACATGACCTGTCATAGAACTCAAGGCAGCCCTTGGTTTAATGGCAGCAATGAGCTGGAGGAAGGCTTTCAAACTGTGAGGTGAGGAATCTATAATAGTGGTCAGCATGTTGCATGCTTAGGTGACCACGTGTCACTGTGAGGAAGTGATGAAGTGAGCGTGTTGCTGCATTTACACCATCTTTCTGGTCCTCCTGTTCAGTAGTGTGATCTGGATGGAGTTGTCTCTGGTCTGAGCCAGCTGAAATGTTTCCATTTCTCCCTTCTTGTTTTATTCCCAGAATACTGTTAATATATAGGTGAAGTTTTTTGTATGTTAGATAATATTAGGTAATTATGTAGAACTTTTAGCTTGTTTGTGTATTTTGTGCTGAAAATAAGTATATTAAGAGATAAGGTGAGGAAAAGGCTCAACAATGAAGCCATGGGCCTCATTTAAACTTTTTTACTTTGACAAATTTATATCTTTCCTTGTTTCCACATTGTCCTACCCTGGTCCATGACAGGTTTTGAATTTGGAGTTATGTCCATCAAATATTGAATGTGAAATTCAGGGTTATATTTGTGACCTGATTTTCAGGTATAGTAGTCTCACTGAATGCAGTCAGAGGTTTGTGCCCGATCTGAAGGTGTTGGAGAAATGCTGTGATGCCCTGTGTTGGGTGAAGTGAATAACCTGTGGACAAGCTTATGTTAGAATGAGTTTGAGTCAACGCCTATCATTTGTGTTCTTGTCAAAAAGGTAGTATATTTTCTGTAGTTCCTTTTATGTGAGAGGTCAAGAATTGAGGAGCAGTGTATCAGTGAAGAAAAACTAAGGATTGGGAATGTAGCTCAGTGGTACACACCATCTGGGGAAGCACAGTGATCTGAGCTCAATCCACAGACAGAAAGAAAAGAGAAAGGAAGAAAGGAAGCAAGTAAGGAAGGAAGTTTTTCCACTGAACCACCAGTGCAAGAAAAGGAAGGCAAGGTTGGTTGATACTGTATAAACTGTCCAATCTGGCACACTGCATGAGAGAGGAAACCAAGAGAGAAGCTCCCTCTGTCTTCCTGAACATCACAGTGGATAGATCAAACTGTTTGAGTCTGTGAGGTTTACTGATTCCAAGTTACAGAGGAAGGGCCCTGAGAGACCCTAATCATGGAAATAGTAATAGTGGATATCCTTCTCTTGATCTTGAATTAAGAGTAAAGACTTTTAGGTTTGGAGTTTTTGTTTGTTTATTTGTTTGTTTTGCAATCCCAAGGATTGAACTTGAGTTCTTTTTTTTTTTCTAGGTTTTTTGAGACAGGGTCTTGCTTTGTGGTTCAGGCTGGCCCTGAGTTCAGCCTCCAGCTCACATCACAACAATCCTCCTGCCTCTGCCTTCTGATTGCTGGAATTACAGGCGTGAGCCACCACACCCGGCACTCTGATTTATGGTACTGATTGCTGCTGGGGTGAGTCTCCACGGCCAGTATTGTTATGTGGTTACTGGGGATTGAACCCGGGCCCTTGCGCTTGCAAGACAGACCCTGGAACCACTGAGCTATATCCCCGGCCCACTTCTGTAGTATTTTCTTGGTTAATGTGAAGATAAAATTTCTGTGTTAAATGCACATTGACCTTCAACTCAAAATGTAGTACAGGCTGAAATCAAAGTCAGAATGACCTTCCTGCCTGAAGTTCAGGGTGCTGGGATTACCAGTGTACTCTCTCATAATTAGCCAAAGATTTTCATTTTTTAATCAAAATTGATTTATCTTAGGTAAAGTTAATCCATTTCTCTACAAAAGTAAACCAAACATTAAAAAGAAAAAAAAGTTCCCGTTTTTTAATTCATAAGTTAGTTAATTTGTACTATAGTACGTGTAACAGAAGTCTATAAAAACCCTGAATGGCTCTGTGTTTCAGGAACTATTGTAAGAGTGCTATTTGTGAGGAATCTTGGCCCAATTTTGATACAGAATGGATACAGGTGGCCTCCTCAACCCACAGCAATTCTGTGATGGGAGCTCAATTATAAAACTTCTCAGATACTCATTGAGATGAATGAATAATATAGTTGAGTAGTTAATGCCCCAGGAAAGGTAATTGAAGTTCAAGTAAGAAAGGAAACCTTGCAACATTTGAAAAAAGGTAATATCAGAAAAACCACCCAGGTAAACAGACTATTTCTTGTGAAATCAGTCAAAACCATGGGTGTTTGTAGCATCTCTTGAAACATGTTGGATATTCTGTGCAGGTGTTGGTTTCTAAAACTGGAAAGGCTCTGGTTAGCAGTCTCCTTGTGAGTCACTTCCCTTTGGCACTAGGGACTGAACCCAAGGCCTGCAGCATCCTAGGAGAGAAGTCTATCAGTGACACAGTGCAAGATGGAAGTTCCAGCTTTTACATCCGTATGAAGGGCTGATACGGAAACCTAGCTTTGGTACTTCTTCACCACCATCTCAGTTCCTGCAACAAGGACCCCAAAAAGTATATGAAAATACAGACTCCAGCTTCATTATGTCCTCTTTTTTCTTTCTACATAACTAGCTTTTAAAAATATGGAATAAATTTTGAAGTTCATGGTAACAAATGTCAAAACAACTGTATGACTATCCAAAACTATTGATACTCAGAATCTGTAAGATTATTCTCAGTATTGTTTTGCTTAGTAAACTGGATGATTTTCTAATGTAAGACAGGAATGAATGCATTAGTTGCAGAAATAATCAGATTTGAAAGAAGTACAATCTATAGTCTTATCAGAACGATTCATTACACATTTATCTGCCCCAATGTTTGGTACATAATGACTTATAGGCCATCTGTATAAGATATGCTTTAAAACAAAAAGGCAGAAATACAATTTGAGTGCCCTTGCAGAACAACCAGTGGTATTTTTGTGCTTTTACTGTAGCAGTGTATTGCAATGTAGCACCAGAATTGCTTTGTGAAATTAGGTGGGTACACACAAATGTTTATACTAAGACATGAAGTTAATATTAGAAGGAATCAACCTCATCTCCAATTTTGCAAGAATAGTTGAGATATCTCAGGGTGTGATTCTCAACCTTTTGTCAGCAAATATATATGTGATTATTTAGGCAGCAGTATCCTGGGAAGATGTATCTGTGAACTTCACCACGGAAGATTGGGCTGTGCTGAATCCATCCCAAAATAAGGTATACAGAGATGTGATGAGGGAAACATTTATGCACATGAGTACTGTAGGTAAGGAGGACATTATTTCTCCCTTATACAGGCAGAGGGCATTTGTTCATGCTTACTGGTATGAGACAACATTTACAAGCATTCCTCAGGCCTTTTTATATTGTAACATGAATCAAATTACTCTTCTTTAATTTTCATATAATGATGCAGGAACTTTCTACTCTTTTTTTTTTTTTAAGGTTTTTTTGAGACAGGGTCTCGCTTTTGTGGTTCAGGCTGGCCCTGAGCTCAACCTCAAACTCACATCACAGCAATCCTCCTGCCTCTACCTCCCGAGTGCTGGGATTTAGCTCACTGGTTCCAGCGCCTGTCTTGCAAGCGCAAACACCAGGGTTCGATCCCCGGTAATCACATAACAATACTGGGCGTGGAGACTCACCCAGCAGCAACCAGTATCACATACCACAGTGCCGGGCGTGGTGGCTCAAGCCTGTAATCCCAGCACTCGGGAGGCAGAGGCAGGAGGATTGCTGTGATGTAAGTTTGAGGCTGAGCTCAGGGCCAGCCTGAACTACAAAGCAAGACTCTGTCTCAAAAAAAAAAAGAATACATTTTCAACTGTGACAGAAAGTCATCCTCAAGTTATCTATTTATGTGCATGTGGAGATGTGAGTCATATGATAAGGAAAATATTGCAAACCTACAAGCAGTATTCAAGATGAAACTAAATGCAAGCATTGTAATATGTTTTCAAAATGTCTACTCTATAATTGGTTGTAGTCAGGTTTGAAAATTCTTACAAGGTACCTGCATATATACATACAAGGTACCTTGTGATGATAATCAATACAGAGTTGTTTCAAGAATTTAACTTATGAGTTTGAGTTTTATCCAGGGAACACTTCACCTGTATAATCTGAATTGATTTAAAATTATCATCTTATACATGCATAGTCATGCTCAAGCAGTGTGTAATTACATATTTAGAACAGCTAACTTTTGGAAATAATTCCCAATACCTAAGCTCTGGTGAGAGTCTTGATTTCCTGCATTATATGCGTAAAACAAAAAATGTGTATTGTGCTCAGTATGGTCATGCTTTCTTACAATCCCAGCACTCTGGTAAGGTGAACTAGCAGAAGACACATGAAGATCAGCCTGAGCAGAATGATAGTAAGCATATCCTTCAAAGGAAATGGATAAACAAAACTAGTAATGTAAAATAGTGATGATACTTATTTTGTGTTCAGAGCAGAAAAAAATATATCAGGTATAAAGGAATAATATCATGTATTTTGTCAAAAAGGTAAAATAGATGGTACTCCATCTTATGTTAAATAAGTCAGACTGAAAATGACTAATCACATGGGGTTTTTATGAGTCACCAGTATTTCTGTTAGTATGTAAAGTTCAGGAGAAGTATTAGAGAACGAAAGACTCAGTTGTTGGAGGGTTAATGATAACTAGGGCAAGGAGAGACAAGGAGAGTTGTGGGATAAATGGTATAAAAAATGATCGCCAATTGCCAAAAACAATGACATATGAATGTAAATCAAATATTTCAATGAAACTAGACCTTGTGTATTACAAACACATCAAGTTAAATTTCCCAAATGAGTACCATCGCTAGGGTAATGACTGTTCGGCGATCTCCTCCAGGGCAGTCAGATGACACAGTCTCAGAATTTCTCATTGGACATAAGGGCAGAACTTGTCCTGCAAATTAGTGATAGGGACAACTTTTTATACTGATAAGTTTATTTTTTTCTTACAGAAATGAAGATGCTACACAATGTTCTGCATGTAAATCTTGGACTCAACATGAAAAAGTATTCCTCTGGACACCGAATGCTAATGAGGATGAGCGAGAAGCCAATTGCAGCCAACTACAAACGGTGCATGTAGAAAGCCCCTGGTTAGACATTTATCACTTCATGTGCTCATTCTGCCTCACGAAGTACTGAAGACAGATGAGCAGGTGGGAGTTGGTGAGAAGCTGAAAAAATGCAATGAACTTGGAAAAAGCTGCAGGGATGTGCGGACATTTCAGAAGCATGGAAAGAGAAATACTGGAGAGAAAGCCTACGAATGTGAGCAACATGGGAAAACCTCTTCTGATCCCAGTGAAATACCTGAGCCTGGAGAAGGAAGCATTGTAATTATGAAAAGCGTGAGAGCATACAGCAGTGGCCAGGGTGTTCAAATCCGTTCAAGAAATCACAGTTGCAGGAAAGCCCATGGAGTGGAACAATGTGAGAAAACTTTGATTTCTTCCTGTCCTATTGAAGTACATGAAAAAATGCGTGTGGGAGAGAAGGCCAGTGTATCTACCGGAAGAGTTAAAGATTAGATCTGAATAACTACTTTCAACAGACATAAAATAATTGACACTGGGACGAAATCTTTTTTATGTAAGGAATGTGGGAAAGCTTTCGACAAACACAGTGAGTGTGAGATACATGACAGTACTCACAAAGGAGAGAAACCCTACGTATGTAAGCAATGTAGAAAAGCATTCAGCATACACAGTGACCATCAGATACATGAAAAATCTCACACTGGGGAGAATCTCTATGTTTGTAGACAATGTGGAAAAGCATTCAGCACATACAGTAACTGTCAGGTACATGGAAGGATTTACACTGGGGAAAAACCCTATGTATGTAAACAATGTGGGAAAGCATCCCACAGACCTGATAATTATAAGATACATGAAAGGACTCAGAGTGGGGAAAAGCAATATATATGTAAATAATGTGGGAAAGCTTTCAGCACACATGAGTGCTGTCAGAAACATGAATGGATTCACAGTGGAGAGAAGCCTTATGTATGTAAGCAATGTGGGAAAGCTTTCAGGACACGCAGTCAGTGTCAGAGACATGATAAGACTCACACTGCAGAAAAGCCCTATCTATGTAAACAGTGTGGGAAAGCTTTCAGCACATGCAATTACTGTAAAATACATGAAAGGACTCACACTGGGGAAAAGCCCTATCTATGTAAACAATGTAGGAAAGCTTTCAGCACACAAAAGTACTGTAAGATGCATGAAAGGGCTCACACTGGTGAGATGCTCTACATAGGTAAACAATGTGGGAAAACTTTCACCAAGTATAGTTCCTATAAAATACATGAAAGGACTCACACTGAGTAACAGCCCTACATATGTAAACAATGTAGGAAAGCTTTCAACAGACATGATTATTATAAGATACATGAAAGGACTCACAGTAAGGAGAATCCCTTTATATGTAAACAGTGTGGGAAAGCTTTCAGCACACATGTTTGCTGTCAGAAACATGAATGGATTCACAGTGGAGAGAAGCCTTATATATGTAAGCAGTGTGTAAAAGCTTTCAAAACACGCAGTCAATGTCAGAGACATGAAAAGACTCATACTGCAGAAAAGCCCTACCTATGTAAACTGGAAAAACTTGCAGCAAACACAGTCCCTATAAGGTACATGAAAGTACTCACACTAGGGAAAAGCCTTATCTATGTAAATAATGTGGGAAAGCTTTTATCATGTATAGTCACTATGAGCTACATGAGAGCACTCACAGTGGGAGAAGCCCTAACTATGTAAACAGTGTGGGAAAGCTTTCAGCAGACATGCTTCCTGTCAAGTACATGAAAAGACTCGAAGTAGGGAGAAGCCCTATGTATGGAAACAATGTGGGAAAGCTTTTAGTAGACATCCTTCTTGTCAGATACATGAAAGGACTCACACTGGTCAGATGTCCTATATTTGTAAGCAATGTGGGAAAGCTTTCAGCATATGCAGTCACTGTAAGATTCTTAAAAGGATTCACACTGGGGTAAACGTTACATGTGTATGCACTGTAGGAAAGCTTTCATCAGACACGATGTCTCAGAGACATGAAAAGACACACTGCTGAGAAGCCCTAGCTGTATAAACAAATTGGGAAAGCATTTACCATACTCTGAAATTGTCAGAGACATGAAAGGACTCCTACTTGTGAGAAGCCCTATGTATGTAATGTGAGCAATGTGAGAAAGCTTTTGACAGACTTGAGTCACTATCAGATACATGAGAGGACTCACATAGGGGAGAAACCCTATGTTTGTTAGCAGTGTGGGAATACACTCAGCACCTGTCAGATACATAACACTCACACTACAGAGAATTCCTGTATATGTAAACTGAGAAAGGGTTCACACAACTGCTGTCAGTCACATGAAAGGACCCACATTGGGGAGAAAATTACATATATACACACACACATATACATACACGTATATACATATATATGCATACATATATGTGTATATATAGTGAGAAAAATTCAGGAGACACTTTCATTGTCAAAAGAAAAGATTCACATCAGGGAAGTGCTATATAAACGATGTGAGAAAGCTTTCATGCTAGGGGCCAGGGAGTTAGCTCAGTGGTTCTGACGCCTGTCTTGCAAGTGCAAGGACCTGAGTTCGATCCCCGGTAACCACATACCATACTGGGCGTGGAGACTCACCCCAGCAGCAATCAGTACCACATACCACAGTGCCAGGCGTGGTGGCTCACACCTGTAATCCCAGCACTTGGGAAACAGAGGCAGGAGGATTGCTGTGATATGAGTTTGAGGCTGAGCTTAGGGCCAGCCTGAACCACAAAGCGAGACCCTGTCTCAAAAAAAAAAAGCTTTCATGATAGAATATAACTTAAATACATGTAAAGACTTGCCCTGGGCAGAAGCCCTATATATATAATCTGTGTGAAAGGCGTTCAGCACACATAGTAACTGTCAGACACATGACAGGACACAGTGCTGAGAAACAGTATTGCTACAATAAATGAAGGAAAAGATTTGCTAGTGAATGTTCATTCTATAAACCTTAAAGAACTCAGACAGGGGAGAAAAGTAGGTATATTCCCCATGTGCAAAAAGTATTCTGTGAACACTTTTTCAACTAAAGGAGAGATCATAATTTAGAATTTTTGCAAAAGTAAACTTATTTTGAATGCATGAGCAAATTCCTCATGTAATAGAGATGTACAGATTGAAGTTTTGATATCAATATTTCTGTGAATTTTCTAGAAAATAAACTTCCAGATGGAGATAGCGGAGAATGTAGTCACTCTTGTCTTTTTCTGCAATCACTTGTCAGTATGTGAACTGTATAGTCTTTAATATGGCAATATTGACCTGTTGTGTATGCTAATGTCTTTGAACTTAATCTATACTATCTCCTAATTAAATGAGATTAGTTGAAATGTATTTTTTACTTTTAAATAATTATTATTTATATAGCTTTGATTTCACTTTTTACAAATGGAGGTTAGAAACTAGTAAAAATTTTATTTGTTTTTAAAATGATGGCATTTCCTGGAACCTTGCAATAAAACATTGTACATTTCACATTCTATGTAACAAGCCTATTTTTATTTGATACATGTCTGTGTACATGTACATATATTATAGATGTGTGAACTTCTTCCTGACAAAGTTGAATTGTATTGACACATCTTATAGTCTGGCAAATATTTTGTTTTCACGTCTTATTAAACTGTCTTCATGTATCCCAACTTAATTATGTATTGTATCATGTATCAAGTACTTATTGTATCAAGTACATAATTCTATTTTTCTTTGAATGCTTCTTTTGGAGAGACTTCTAATTTTGTTGCAGTTTTTTCGCCACTTTTATCAGAAAAGAAACCACGTGCCTGTGAGTTTCTGGATGTGACATAGTAGATGGGCCACAACTTGTTTGTAAAAATATGTGAATTATTGTAATATATCAGTCAGTGTTTACTAGAGAAACATTGAAGGCAAGCTGTACAAATGTGTAAGAATTGATACAATTGACTTACAATTGTGCCACAACAATATGATTAGAAAGAGTGCAGAGTGTCTCTGGATATCCAAAACATCCTACTCAAGGCCTGGAGACCTGTGTGGTGTCCTCTGTGAGCTTATCAGGAAACTAAAACCTGTGTGATAGAAGACTGAACTGTCTGAGCTGGACACTGACAAGTGAGGTGAAATTTAAAAGAACCTGGAGATGACCTTCAAGGTGAAAGTGAATACTAGAGATACTAGAGTTTCTCCAAAGAAACAGAGGCCATCCTGTTGTGTTTTTCTCTCTCTCCCTCCCTCTCTCCCTCCCTCCCTCTTTCTTCCTGCTTGCTTGCTTGCTTGCTTGCTTTCTTTCATTCTTCTGACATTTAGGCAAGAGTCCACCTCACGGTTGGTCTTTGGTAACCATAACTTTAATGTGCAAATTTAGTTGGGCATTTCTTACTGAAATTGACCAAATCAGTGAGCACGTGCCCTCTGAAAACTTCATAACCAGCCAAATTTTTAAAAATCATGGTCTCCAAATACAAACAAGCTCTCATTAATATCATGTTGTAAGTGTAATACATAGAAATGGAAAAGCTTTATTTTCTTCTCTTGAATAGATAGGATAATTTTTATGTTTGAGACAGAATCTCACTTTGTAGTTGAGGCTAAGCCTGAACTCACTATGTAGCCCAGATGAGCCTGGAACTCATAGCAGTCCTCTTGCCTCTGCCTCCCGAGTGCTGAGATTACAGGCTTAAGCCATCACGCTCAGCCTTGTGTTTTGTGGCACTGTTTTCTGGTGCACGTGAGTCATCGTGACATTGTATGTGGTTACAGGGAGTCGAACCCAGGTCCTTGCACTTGCAAGATAGAGGTTAGAATCGCAGAGCTGAATCCTTGGCAGATCATAGCATGTTTTGTTTACTCATAACATTTCATAATATGAACATTATAGCAAGTTTAACAGAATTTAGTTGGTATGGGGATTTAGGTCAATGATTCCACTGTCTGCCTGGAAAGCCTACGGTCCTGAGGTTGATGCCGATTATCACATACCACAGTGCTGGGCACTTTGGCTCAACCCTGAATTCTCAGCGATCAGCAGGCAGAGCCAGGATGATTGCCATGGGAGTGAGGGTAGCCTGGGTTACATGGTGAGTTCAGGGCCAGCCTGAAAGTCAAAGGGAGACCCTCCCCCTCCCCCCAAAAAACGCTGTGATATAACAAAACTTCGTTAATATTAGTCTATCAACATATTACATTGGAAGCGTATTAGAAGAACATGATTTAATTGCAAACCTCATTTCTGTAGTGGATCATGGAGTTATAGCTGGCCTTCAGTATAACTAACTACTATTGATTCTGTGTTCCTTTTGCCTTTAGAAAACACCTAAATCTATATTGCTTCTTTCCCTAGAGAAACATAATAAAAGTTTTCACTTATGCAAATATAATGAACCAATAGTTTTTTAAATTAAATAACAATTCACAGTTTTTAATGCGCATGTATTACATCTACTTAATCATTGAAGAGGGCCTATGTCTTCAATGAATATGTATTTCTTTTTTTCTTTTTTTCAGGTTTTTTAAGACAGGGTCTCACTTTGTGGTTCAGGCTGGCCTTGAGCTCAGCCTCAAACTCACATCACAGCAGTCCTCCTGCCTCTGCCTCCCGAGTGCTGGGATTACAGGTGTGAGCCACCACGCCTGGCACTGTGGTATGTGGTACTGGTTGCTGCTGGGTGTGAGTCTCCACACCCAGTATGGTATGTGGATACCAGGGATCGAACCCAGGTCCTTGCGCTTGCAAGACAGGTGCCAGAACCAGTGAGCTAACTCCCCGGCCCAATGAATATGTATTTCTAAATATATATTCTTTCCTAAGTTTCTACAGTATTCATTATGTCAAAGTAAATTAATCAGGCCGGGGATTTAGCTCAATGGTTCTGGCGCCTGTCTTGCAAGCGCAAGGACCTGGGTTCGATCCCTGGTATCCACATACCATACTGGGTGTGGAGACTCACGCCCAGCAGCAATCAGTACCACATACCACAGTGCCAGGCATGGTGGCTCACATCTGTAATCCCAGCACTCGGGAGGCAGAGGCAGGAGGATTGCTGTGAGTTCAAGGATGAGCTCAGGGCCAGCCTGAACTACAAAGTGAGACCCTGTCTCAAAAAAAAAAAAAAAAGTAAATTAACCAGATTTTAATTGGATTTCTGTTCAATTTTAACTGTTGTTTTAAAATGTTGTGTAAACAGCACAAAGAAAAGCCACTAGGTTTTTTTTTTTCTGTTTTTGGGGGGTTTTTTTGAGAGAGGGTCTGGCTTTGTAGTTCAGGCTGGTCCTGATATCAACCTTGAACTCATACCAATCCTTTCTGTGCTTCCTGAGTGCTGAGATTACAGGTGTGATCCACCACTCCCAGCACTGTGGTATGTGGTACTGATTGCTGGTCATGGTGAGTCTCCACACCCTGCATTGTATGTGGTTACCTATTGAACCCACTGGCCCGCCACTAGATGTTTTTTCTCAATAATTTGTATTAGTGTAAAAATTCTGAGTTTTTCTTGTATAATTTGTGTGGTAATCGAGAGTCATTTTGCTTGATTTAGTGAATACCAATTCTAAAATTATTTATATTTCAACTTTCTTTTTTGCTGTAGGAGAGCAAACTTGGGCCCTTATGTTTCCCTGGTTAAGTGTGGTACCACTTAAGCTAAATCCTCACCTTCTAAATTCCAAAGGTATTAAAACTGGGTTGGGGATTTAGCTCAGTAGTTCCAGCACCTGGCTTGCAAGCATAAGGGCCCAAGTCAATCCCCCAGTAACCACATAAAATATTAAGGGTGGAGACACACCCAGCAGCAATCAGTACTACATACCACAGTGCTGAGCGAGGTGGCTCGTGACTAATCCTAGCACTCAGGAGGCAGAGGCAAGAGGATTGCTGTGATGTGAGTTGGAGGCTGAGCTCAGGGCCAGCCTGAACTATGAAGCAAGATCCTGTCTCAAAAACAAAAACAAAAACAAAAACAAATAGAAACTGAGTGGAGGGCACCTGCAAAGCACAAGGGAAGTGACAGAGGAGCAAACGTAGGATTCTTCGCCACAGAATGTATCACCCCCAAAGACCAGAGACAAGACAGTGTCCTGGAGAGTGGCTTTGGAGTCATGAATACAGAGGCAGCAAAAGCAACATTGCTATTCACTTGAAATGGAAACCTGACCAGAAACGGGACAATATTGTACAGTCAGAGGCAGGGGTGAGGAAACAAGACATTAGTTCCCAAACAGTCACCCAGAGTCGGTGGCTGATGAGTGATGTGAGGCTATGCCTTGATGCACAACTGTGCAGAGTAATAGCAGGTAAGCTGTTTTGGAGACCTCCTCCCAGGGCATTCAGTCAGTGTATTCTCAGAATTTCTTATAATGCATCAAGACAGAACTTCTCCTGTAAACTGTTGTTATGGAGACCTTTTTATACTACTTGCTATTCCCCCCCACCCTTTTTTTTACAGAAATGAAGAGGTAGCAAAAAACTCTCACTATAAAGCTTGGAATCAACATGAAAAAGTATTTTTATTCAGTCCAGATGCTAATGAAAACAAACAATAATTCACGTTGAAGCCAACTAAGAGCCTTGCATGTACCAAGCCCTGATCAGGCCCTTATCAGTAAGGTGTCCGTTTTATCTCACACTGTATTGAACACAGATGAGTATGTGAGATTTGATGACAAGCAGAAAAAATTCAGTGAACATGGAAGAACCTGGGGTGATTTCCGGTCTTCTCAAAAACATGGAAGGACAATGTCCAGAGAGAAACATTAATGACATGAGTGATGTGGGAAAACCTACCCTGATCCCAGTGAGATAACAATTTGTCAATTTTATGTATCCATGATTTGAATGTCATCCTAGCTCTGCCCCCTGATCATCGGCAAGCAAATTAACCCCTCTAACCTGCAGTTTATTTGTCTGAAGTTAGAAGAGTCAAATGGGATAATCTCAGGGCCATCTCCAGTTCTATGAATTAGTAAATATTAAATACTAAGGGGAAATATTATAACAATTAAAATTTGAAGGCTGTGAATTTAGCTCGGTGGTTGGGTGCCTGCCTTGCAAGTACAAGGTCCCAAGTTGGATCCCCTGGGAACCACATACAAGAATGCTGGCCGTGGTGACTCATACCCACCAGCAATCAGTATCACATACCACAATGCCAGGTGTGGTGGCTCACACCTGTAATCCCAGCAATTGAGAGGCAGAGGCAGGAAGATTTCTGTTAGTTTGAGGGTAGCCTGGGTTACATAGTGAGCTCAAAGCCAGCCTGAACTACAAAGTGACACCGTTTCTCAAAAATAAATAAAATTTGACTGATGACAATTTTTCAATTAAAACTATATTATATATCATGTAAAAAAAAAGCCTAAGTAAAAATATATAAGAATACATATAGTAATGACTGTTTTATAGTAGATAATACATTCATTTCATTCATTTTGTGGTTTGGTTTAAAACAAGTTTAATACTGGTAAATACAAAATTGCTTAACTGTATATATTCTTATATATGTATACATATACAAATAATTATAAATGTAAAGAGACAATTTCCTGATGGTATTTTTGTACACTGTAGAGATTATATTTTATTTAGTCATGTGAATCAAGAGAAGCTCCAGGGCTGGGGATTTGGCCCAGTTGTTCCGGTGCCTGTCTTGCAAGCAGAAGGGCCTGGGTTCGATCCCCGGTAACCACATACAATACTGGGTGTGGAGACTTACACCCAGCAGCAATCAGTACAACATACCATAGTGCTGAGCATGGTGGCTCACACCTGTAATCCCAGCACTCAGGAGGCAGAGGCAGGAGGATTGCTGTGATGTGAGTTGGAGGCTGAGCTCAGGGCCAGCCTGAACTACAAAGCGAGACTCTGTCTCAAAAAAAAAGAGACGCTCCAGTAAATGTTTTTACTTGCAGAAAGTCAATTTAATTTGTGTGTCTTGATTATTGTCCCAGCAAAAATTTGAACATCTAATCCTCTTTCTTCTTGAGAGTATCAGTTGGAATGAAATATGATCAAACCTCAGAGTGTGGCCATTGATACTGCTGAACCCAAATCATTCAATAATTTTCAGTAAACTTCTAGGGAACATTAACTGGGTTCATCCCCTTATCAGAATACCTGATTATAAATTAAGCCATCTTTTTGAAAGTTTATGGGAACCTCCTCAGCTAGCTAATCCCCATGTCCTTACTTCTAAAGCTAAAGTAGAATTGGAGTTTTACCAACACCAACTACATGACCAGTTCACATTCCGCATTGATGAAATTCAGCTCACCTGACACCTCATAGAAGTGTCACTCCTTATTGTGACATTATAACAGATCTCATTTTACAGAAAAAACATCGGATCTTATACCTTTGGGGCTACAAAGTGGAGAAGATCATTTTATACCTAACTTCTGCTCAGTTTGAATGACAACTTCCGTTTTGTACCCAATTCAGCTGGCATTTGTTTGTTTGTTTGTTGGCAAGATATTATTTCATTTGCCCTCTAACAAACTATTTTCTTTTTCACAACAAACTTCTTAGGTAGTTTCCCCTGTGGTCTCTTCACAGCCTATGCTTCTACTTTTTTTACAGATGCTATTAAAGATGATAGATTATCAACTTCTGTTATCTATTCCTCATACGATCCATTGTACAATTGCTTCATCTTTTTTAAAAAATCTACATTTAGTTTCTTTTTTTGAGAGAGAGATGGTCTGGCTTTTGTAGTTCAGGTTGGCCCTGAGCTCACTATGTCGCCCAGGTGAATCTGGAACTCACAACAATCTTCCTGCCTCTGCCATCCAGGTGCTGGGATTGCAGGTGTGAGCTACCATGCCTAGCAATGTGGTATATGGTTACCTGGGATCGAACCCAGGCCCTTGCTTGTGCTTGCAAGACAGGTACCAGAACCACTGAGTTAAATCCCTGGTCAATTGCTTCATCTTTTATAGAATCTTTTGCACAAGCATAAACATCATTTGTTCATTACCCACATGAGGCTTCATTCCAGGCCACGAGGTCCTCTCATCCACAGCAACCATCAAGCTGATCTTTTAGCTCAGTTAGTTCAGATAGGATTTGTCTCTTCAAGGAGGGCATGCTGTGTGACATAATAATGCTAGCTCCCTACATCAAGAATCAAAAATTCTTTGTCAAGCAAAAGAAATTATTCATTCTTGTGCTGTTTGTCAGCTTCTCCATCTACCTCAAGTCACTCCAAGTCAATCCTAGGAGTCTGGAAGTCAACCATATCTGACAAATGAATGTCATCTTGCTCTTCATCTGGGTCAGGGCCTAGTCCAGTAAAGATGTTTCCATATATCTGCTTTGTTGTTATGGGTGCGCTATGTACAATTAAAACTGACAACAGGCCTGCATACACATCACATGCACTTTGTGACTTCTAAATGGATATTATGCATCTAATTGGTATCTCTTTTAACTCTCAAGGACAAGCGAACAAGCTCACTACACCTTAAAATTGTTATTGGTAAAAAATAAGAGAGGGGGAGTTGCCTTGGGGAGGTATGGGCATGTCACAAACTGTTGTTTTACTCTTGGCATTATATATTGTTAACCGTATGAATTTGCCTGCACAAGATAATAGTACCAGGGCTTTGTTATACTTCTCACAACAACCCGTGATTTTCTGTATCTACAGAAAATTTTAAACTATTTAAAGCCTATGCAAAAATTTTCAACTTAGTGTCCTTGGACTGAAGTCCTAGTCTTTGCTGTAGGTCGTGGGTATGCTTATGTCTTTACAGGAAGTAACCATGTCTGGATCCCCTCCATCGACTCTGAACCTTTACAGCTGACTTGCCAGTGCAACCCCAGCCAACCACACAAGGATCTCCCAGAACACATAAAAATGAACAACACCTTAAAGGAACAGGGTAGCTGTTTTCTCTCTACATGATCACAGATATTGGTGTTCTGACCACAAATGTCAACATCATGATTCAGTCTAACCCCTTTTGTGGGGACAAGTCAAATGTATGACTCTAGGCACAGCAGGTGCCACATGTCACAGGCAAGCCACCCACCTGTGAAAGTTGTTTCTTGCCATGCTGGTTGTCCTTTCTTATGCCTCTGAGGTAAGTGTTCATGTGTATTGGGCATATGTGCCTTACCCTCTGCTCCTGTAGTTGATAGACGGGGCTGAGCCTGGTCCCGACCTTTATTTTAATGATACTTTATGCACCTCTGAGCCATAGGAAACTGTAATCCCTGATTTTCTTTTGGAAGAATGTCAATTAATTAATCTTCCCTTGGGTTATGAAACTTTCCCATTTACATAGGTGTATCTTCTAAACATCTGGCTGTATATGTGCAGTTAGGAGCTTGATCCCAATTCCTGAAATTCAGTACTCTCATAGGAAAATATTCTCCTTTAGTTATTGTAGAAAGGACAAAATATTTCATTGTAAGTGGTCATAAGAATTCTTCTGGGGGCCGGGGATTATTTTCTTTTTCTTTTTCTTTTTTTTTAGGTTTTTTGAGACAGGGTCTC
>PVIR01022865.1:0-27632 GCA_004026965.1 Petromus typicus
TTTTTTTTTTTTTTTTTTTGAGACAAGATGTTCCTATGTAGTTTAGTCTGGGCTTTAACTCATTTAGGGTGCTTAATAACTGTATGCCTTTATATTTTTTGAATTTCTTCTTAGAAATCATACATCTATTTTTGACCAGACATCTTGACCATAATAATCTAATAGCATTAGTAAAATTTCAAAGGATAGCTCATTTTACTATCCAGAAATCTTATGCTAAACAATATTTTTATTTAAGACAAAATATTCCTCATTCCATAAAATCTACATGAATTCTTTCTGGAGAAATACAAAGTTTGCATACGGTAATGATTATAATGTGTTAATGTAGTTGCCTTTTTAAAGGTTATCTTTAAAACCTTGAGAAGGTTATATTTTTAAAAAACTTATGTTTTTAAAAATTTGAGCTGAATATAATTGTTTCTTCACCCATTTACTATCCTGATTATCTCTTTTGAAAGTATGCAAATTCCAATATACTTTGTAAAATGAACATAAAGATACAGAAAGTGCAGAAGATAGTGAAACTGTAACTCTAGAGGCTACAATAGCATGGAGAAAAAATCCTGGCTTTTACAATAAAACAGACTTTTATAAATTCTAAATATACATACTAGCTCTGAGTGATTCATTTCACTTCATCAAAAAAAATGGTGAGGGATTATATGAATAATAAGATTGTTATAAAAATAAAATGTATCAACCCAAGGACATGTCATATATATATATGTGTGTGTGTATGCATATATATACACATACATGTACACATCTATCCCTCATCAAAGAAAATTAACTTCTGCATTATGGAATACTTGCTCTAAATATTTTACATACCACTTGCTGAGACAGTTTTTTATGCCCTCATACTCTATTTAAGCCTTTACATTTATTCTCAGAAATCCAAATTTTATTTATGTCCAGTGTTGCTGTAAATTGTTTCTAATCTTTATTCCAAGATGTGTGTAATTAGTTAAGCACTTTGAATATGTCATTATATGTGTGTGTGTGCATGTGTGTGCATTCACAAAAACCAGTGATGTTCAAGGCAACCCATTAAACATCACTTCAGAGAAAATGAGCCCTTGTAATTAATAATATTCTAGATATGTCCTCCACAACTCTAGCCAATGTTATGACCAGTACAATGGGGTAAAGTGGAAATCCTGTAGGGAAAAACATATTAATTTGCCTTTAAAATCCAGCCTGACAGTATCTGTAGTTATAGATAACAACCTATGTTTTTCTCTTTGATAAATTCCTTCTTTTTCTAAAATTACATGTCACTTTGATTGATAGAATGTATTTTAATCTTATTTTATATTTGCTATTGTATTCTTAAAAACACATTTATATCTCATTTTATTAATTTTTGATTACTGATCTAGAATTCACGTCATGCATCTTTATGTTTTATACTCACCAAACATTCACAAAAATCTTTAATGTATCTAAATATAGCCAATTTTATGATAATTACTTGAAGTGTTACCCTGGGATAATTTATGATCCTTATAAGAAAATATTCCAGAATCTTAAATAGTTTATGCAAATTTTATAAATTAAATGACTAGGTATTGTCAATCCAGATCCTTAAATGTGTTAGTGCCTTGTATGACATTCATCAAATATTTTATAAGGTTCAGTTTATATAATCACAAATCTGAATCCAATAATCATATATTTTAATTCCACTAAATTATACTATTAAATGGAATTAATCCTGCTCATTGTAAATTTCCAATGAACTACATTGGTTCTCTGGATATAATTTACTTCAGTTTTATACTTAATTTTAAAATGTCAGCTTTGAGAGGATAACTTACTAATTCTGAGAGGAGTGTTAGCATTTCAAACAGATGAAAGCCATACACTTAATACTCTGTAGTGATAAATAGTGATAAATCTGGCCTCTGAAACAAGACCAGAGATTTTTATCCAAGACCAGAGATAATCTAGTACTACCAGAGAATGAGAGATGGTATGTATCTACTTTGTGGTTTTACTGGGGTAGATATGAATTCTAAACTGTCCTGTATAAAGATAACATGGTTCCTAAGTCTACGTACTCTTCAATCAGAACATCTAATCTGATGTTACCAAATGAAAACTTTGCATCTATTCAAGTTTAGACAACTTTATTGATTTCTTATTCCCAGTGTAGTCTGTATTTCTTTAGCTTGAAGTAAGAATTTCATATTTACTTCAATACTATTCCATTGAATCTTAAATATTTCTCATATTTTCCTTTCAAACCACAAATCTATTTGTAACTTCCATAAACATATAATCTATCATAAATGTTTTCTGAAAATCTACCTGTCATTTCTGTTTTCTACTTTTCTCTTATTTTGAAGCATTTACCTAACATTATTTTGAATGCAATTTTATAGCTTATTTACTTTTATTAAATTTTTGTTAGTATGACTGACAGATGCGCAAAAATTATAGCTATAAATTTGTTTGACATTGTAGGATAAACTTTCTGAGCGTGGTGTTCTAATATCATTTAAACAACCGCATATTTCCTTATACTTTCCTCCCTCAATTTTTGCTTGTACACTATTGTTAGTGACTCTGTTTAGATGCTTCCTCAAAGATTCCTGTAATCATAGGTGGGACTTTTCCAAGGTAGTTTGATTTACACTGTGTGATTCTGGGACCAAGGGTGTGTGATCACTAAATTAGTCCACTGGTTTATTTCTCATCATTCTCAGTAGGAGTAAGAGTGCCTATCCTGGGGATACTCACTGTGAGGAGGGCACCCTGGATGTCAGCTCTGCACTCTTGCTGCCTGTTGCTCCTGCCGACTTCTGCTTGCCATGAACTGTTTGCTTGCCGTGAACTGTTTGTGCTCTATTATGTCTGTCTGCCATGATGCCCTGCCTTGGAGCCCTCGAATATGAATGAGACCTCTACAAATTGTGAGCTGTAGTAAACCTTTCATCCTTCAGTTTTGGGTGTTTTGTGTTTTGTCTCATAAAGGAGAAAAAAGTAACTAATATTCTTGTTAGTTTTGCTTTCTAGTTTTTGTAACCAGAGAAAACAGAAATAGAATTTAGTACATAATTTTCTGTTTAGCCAGCACGTACTAACAAGACATTCTCTGTCAAACAGTAGATCTATTCTTCTTTCTTTTTTGTTTTTCTAAGTGTAGTTTATAGTCCCTTAGTACTTATTGCCTTACTTGCTATTTACTCTGGCTTCATGTAAAGTGATATCAACAAAATTGGTTGTAAAAAATGTTTTGGTCTTACAAGAACAAAATATTTTAAGAACTTGGCATTTTAATTACTTTTTATTCAATTACAGCTGCATTTAAAATATTTTCAGTTAATTATAATTAAATAATTCTTAGATGTTTGTCTTTTACAGTTAAAATAAACACAGAAATGTTAAGTAAAATAAATAACTTTATGACTAAGTTTAATTTGTTGTTGGTAACTTTTTAAATCTTATCCTGTGAAAGAGTAGGCCAAAGGCTCTTCTTATTAGATTGAATAAAATTTTTTTCAAAACTATAAATATATAAAACAAATGTTTTTAGCCTCTAACTCTTAGGATATAAATGGAATAAGCAGGTAGCATGAAGTAAACAAGTAATACAAATGAATAGGTGTCACTAAACTAGCTCAACTATTTTACGTTGTAGTTAATAAATATGTTATTTAAGCCAAAGAAAGGCATCACTTCATTACTCGCATGAGACCATCTAGTAGCTTCCTGAAACACCAATGACAGACAAAATGGCATCAGCAAATAATTTTCTTTTATATGAAGAGAGGTCATTTCTGATACTAATTTCTGGTACTTGATTTCTGGCATGTGAAGAGAAGAGATGATTTTAATAATGATCATGATCAACATTTTAATGTTAACATATTTAGTACTAGACAATACTTTGATTTACAAGAAAATTTTTATCACAATTATGTGTAAGGCAGCACAGACTTGTGTTTGTGGCATAATGGGAGTGTTCCAGGAGATAGTAAACATTTTAAAATATTTACAGTATGCACAGTGAGTTAGTAAAGAGGGATAGATTATTGCGGGCAATACTTTCAAAATTCCGTTTAACATACCTGTGTTTCTTTCATCTAATAAAAAAATATTGTTTCAGTCACAATTCATTGCCTAGATGATTTTTGGAGATTTCTATCCACTTAAGAACCTCATTATTTAAAACAGATTTTTAATAAACTACACTTGCATCCGATGAGAATTACCAATGATTCTATTTTGGACGGCTTACTTCGGAATTTACATTACCATACACTACATGCATAATACCCTG
This sequence comes from Petromus typicus, assembly GCA_004026965.1. NCBI lineage: Eukaryota > Metazoa > Chordata > Mammalia > Rodentia > Petromuridae > Petromus > Petromus typicus. The sequence continues at coordinate 4,292 of PVIR01022865.1, forward strand.
CGTTTGGTGCCTGCGCTGAACGGTCGCTGAGTTATGATAATGCTGCAGGTTGACAGATGAACCAGGAAAGACGTCGTAGTCTCAGAAGATAGCTCCCGGTTCTGTGTTTGTGTTCGGGACCTGCAGATCACTGGAAAGCACCGAGCTGAGCACAGGGTCATGGGCTGTACTGCTCACTTAGTCTGGAAACACAAAATCCATTTGTTTCTGGAATATTTTCTTCTACAACGTATTTATCTCTACATGGCTTTCCATTCTTTAAACTGAAAAACACGTGAAAATGATTCAGGGAAGCTATACTTTTTGCAGATTTGATTGGCAAAACTGATATATTTGGGAAATAAAATTGAAATACAAATGAATTCATTTTTTGGAGTGTTCAGTTTTAAAATTGAAGTGTTTTTTCTTACAAGACTTCTGGTAATCACACAACGTACAGATCTCAATGTATTTCATTTAAAATTTTCAGTACATTATTAAGTGTGTATTTCATAATATATCTTTTAATACTTTGATTTTAGGCACAATATTTGTTCAGGTGTACATATATTTTAAAAAGAATAAATAAATTTCCATTTTAAAAATAATTCTTTCTCAAGCCAGGGACTTAGCTCAGTGGTTCTGGTACCTGTCTTACAAGTGCAAAGGCCCAAATTCAATCCCTGGTAACCATATATCACAATGACAGGCATGGTGATACACCACCATCAATCAGTACCACATACCATAGTGGTGGTTCACACCTGTAATCTCAGCACTTGGGAGGCAGAGGCAGGATTGCTGTGAGTTTGAGGCTAACTTAGGGTCCATACTGAGTTCAGGGCTAGCCAGAATTACAAAGTGAGACCCTGTCTCAAAATAATAATAATGATAATAATAATAATAATTGTTTCTAATGAATTGATTATAGGAAATTATTCTCCTGTTATGTCTGTATTTAATTGATTACTATAACATGTAAATATCAATCAATTATTTCACATTATATTTACACATAATCTTTCAAAGTGGTTTTATACTTCTGCTTATACTTGAATTTTTAATATAGAGTCTCTTATTATGACAATAAGATTTATTTTGAGATAATTCTAAGCAAGCAGTAATAAATACATTAGTGGAAATCCTTTATAAGAAACCCATTACTATGTGAGAACTGTATCATAAATCCACAATTTAAAAATATTGATATTCAAGATACCAATAAGGAAACAGGATAACTAAATTACTGTTTTTATCATATGTAAAATGCATTTCATGTTTCAATAATGATGTATTATGTAGTATAATAAAATTAATTTTTGTAAGACTGGAAAATTAACATCCTCTCTTAAAATATACAGAATGTTTGGGATATAGTTGAGTTAAAATATTTAATTTTAATGTTATTATGATTGTTTTTGAAGATAGAAAATTAAATAATCACAGAACTATAACTTATGAGTAGATATATTTTTAAATGAAATTATTCATTGGAAAACATCTCAGCACATCTCAAATTTAATTGATAAAAACTAAGAATATAGAACTATCTCATCTTTTCAATGTAGATTACTGTTGTAGTAAGTGTTTGAAAATAAATTTCATTTCTTCAGTAAACCAAGCCAGAGAATGTACTACATAAACACTTACAATGTTCAGGCAATATTTTCAGCTATCAATGACAGCTCACTCCTCAGAACACATTTAAACTGACATTGTAAGGTCTCAACTCATTGGGGTTAGAATTAATAATGTTCCCTTGCATCTTGTAATTGGAAGAAATCTGTTTAGTTCTCCTCTGCTCAACCTTTGTGTTAAATGTTCTGCTGATTGCACCATGAACTTCAAGGTGAACTTCAGAGGTTCACTGAGAGGTTTATTCATTTTGGCAGGAAAAAGGGCTGACTCTATACATAGCAAAGTTTAAACTACATTCTTGTACTTTACAAAATCATCAACATTTTCCAAAAACTGGCTGTTTTCCCATTTTTGATATGTAAAAGCCAAAATAAGAATCCCTGAGGAAAATCTTCTTCAGTCTGGTAAAATTGGGGACAGACTTGGTGTGTTCACCATCTCAGTCCCTCAAACTAAATTTCCTTTAAGATGAGTATTTTATTCATTTCTAATGCCATTGAATTGACTGTAAATGCAAAATTTAATTTGATTTACCTACACTAATGAAACAATCGCTATTGGCACTTGAATAAAGAGGACCAAGCACAATCACAAATGTCACTTATCACAGTTTTATGCCCCATGTGATGCCAAATGTGGAGAAACAGGTTGCTTGGACTCCTCCTGGCATTCATATTTACTAGAAAAGTTTAGTGTAGATTAAATTTGAAAGCACGATTGTAAATTTTTCCATCATATTATTTAAAAATATTTAGTAAAACATGATTTTTTTGAATATTTGAGGAATCTAAGTCATTCTTTTTTTTTTTTTTTTTTTTTTTTTTAAGGTTTTTTGAGACAAGGTCTCACTTTGTAGTTCAGGCTGGCCCTGAGCTCAGCCTCAAACTCAGATCATAGCAATCCTCCTGCCTCTGCCTCCCAAGTGCTGGAATTGCAGGTGTGAGCCACCATGCCCGGCATTGTGGTATGTGGTACTGGTTGCTGCTGGGCATGAGTCTCCAACCCCAGTATTGTATGCGATTACCGGGGATCGAACCCAGGTCCTTGCGCTTGCAAGACAGGCGCCAGAACCACTGAGCTATATCCCCAGCCCCACATTCTTATATATATTTTCATGGAACCTTGTTAACTGACAAATTCAAGGGGAAAATAGAGATAATAGAAAATATTATAGTTAATTTAGTAAAACCAATATAGTAATTTTAAGTGAGACAACAGGTTTCTTATATTTAGATAGTTTGAGCAATGTGGAGAATAATACTGCCATAAAATTCTGAATGCTGTGTCTCTACCTAAAGGAGCTCTGATGTCTAGGCCATTCACATGTGTAGTATTGCTCGGAAAGTTAAATGAAGATGAGCGTTGTAATGTTTTAAAATGCTCTGTCATTCTCAGTTCACATAAATCAATTGCAATCCCTATCAAGTTGAAAGCAATGGTTTGGGGGAACACTTAATATTGACTCTAGTTTACATTTCACTGCAATTATAACTTAATGGCAAGCTGAATGTATACTATTTAAATGTAAACTAGTTTAAACTGTCAGGTTTTGGACAGCAGGAAAAAAGGGATAAGTCATGTGACCTGCAACAAAAATGTAACTAATATTACATGAAATGCCATTTTCTCTTGAAAAATAAAAATGCCAAAAGCTCAGATAAGAATCTCATATAAGAAGAAGAAATAGTTGTTTCTTGATACATGTGAGTATAAGGTTGCCACCAAAGACACAAAAACATTCAATTGCTGTTAGAAGACAATCTTGATTCAATCTTCTGAGACTTTTCTCTTAACATTCAAGATTGTTACCCTAAGTAAAACTCCCAACTCTATTTACGGCAAAATGCCATAGTTACAAAGGAAAACCAGGTCAATTAATTTATCTCCTGGCCCAAATGTGTACCTTAGATTTTCCTGAGTCAACCAGTAATTAGATTTGTGCAACTCTCTTAATTCCACTGATTCTAATTTTCTTCATCTGAAAATAAATGTTCCAACCAAGTAATCTATAAAGCTGTGTGAACTTGCCTTCCTTGCAAATCACCACTTTCTTCTGTTCTTTGCTTTAGTTCAAGTGCCATCTGCCCACAGTATATGGGGAGGTGACTCAATCTTTCTGTTCTACACCCAGGGATCCATTTGAACATTCTGAGCCCTGATTTCAGCAACTTAATTTGTGAAAATGTATCTGCCTAGATCTACTTGAAGAAAGATGCTTCTCAGTCTGTCACTCTCAAAATGTGGTTCCCTGGGGCCGGGGATATAGCTCAGTAGTTCTGGCGCCTGTCTTGCAAGTGCAAGGACCTGGGTTCGATCCCCGGTAACCACATACAATACTGGGCGTGGAGATTCACGCCCACCAGCAACCAGTACCACATACCACAGTGCCGGGCATGGTGGCTCACACCTGTAATTCCAGCACTTGGGAAGCAGAGGCAGGAGGATTGCTGAGATGTGAGTTTGAGGCTGAGCTCAGGGCCAGCCTGAACCACAAAGCGAGACCCTGTCTCAAAAAACCTTAAAAAAAAAAATTGTGGTTCCCTGGTCAGCAGAACATCACCTGAAAACTAAGTTCTTCAGACCCACCGTGCTGTGAGACCATTATAGCTCAGACTATCCTTTTCTATATTTTGTGAAGAACTGAAAGAATAGAGCTTGAGAATCACAAAAGAAAAGAAATGATGAAGAGACAGAAGTGCAAATTACCCCAATTTGATCAGAGCACATTCTATTCATACATTGAAATACCACAGTGCAGTCAAAAAATAATGAACTATTCTAAGTGAATTTAAAACAGAAATAAAATAAAGATGTGTAAATTCTCAATTTTCATGTCCCACCCTATACCAACAACTCAGAAACTTACTGGGGAGTGATGGGGCTTTTAACATGCTCCTCAGGTGATTCTGTCAAGGTGAAATTTGTGGAACTACTGCTTTTGGTTTTTGAATGGAGAATGTTCTATAATTAAACAAAGCTAAGAAAAATAAAATTAAAAAATTGTGTAAAAAATTGCTTCATTTTGTGTCTGTTTTGTATCCCACCAAATTAACAATAGATATTAAGAGAAGAATAATGAGTAAATAAAACTGTAGCAAGACCACAGTACTGAGTTCCTCATGAACTTTTTCCTCATAGTTTCTGGAAAAGAGAATGTGGATAGGATCACAATGATGTTCAAACCCAACCTTCCTGAGAAATTATTTACTGCATACCATGCAGGCAAGACAGTAAATATTTAAAGAGTTATTTTTTTCTTTCCTCTGCAGAAAATCTGTGAATTCTTGACTGAAATTCTGTTCAGGATTTGTAACTGGTTGGTGGAAGGTTATGAAATTATTATTTAAGGGCTTAGGGAAAACTGATCAGTATTGTTGGACATATAAGGCCACAACTAGGAATTTAAGGTTGATCTGACATTAATATGTTCAAATTATCACAGTCTTTGAAATGTGTTCCATGTAGCAGTAAGCATCATAGAAAGAAGAGAAAACTATTTCCTTGTGGGAAACATACTGTCAATGTTAAATAAATGTGGAGTAAATGGGGAGGTATATAGGCAATTACTGGTGTTCATATAAAAATATGTAATTTATGCAAATTCTAAACTTCAAATACATTCAATCACATAGAAAAGAGATTATAACCACAGGGAGAAAATGGCAAAATAGACATGTATCCCCCTTTCAAAATTCAAAAATTGTAATGTACTACAGAGAAAATACAGTGGGCAAACTTTATAGAGATTTATCTCATTTGACCAGAGGAAGAAACAAGTATAAATAATACATGAATACAATATGACTGAATGTAAATGAATTAATAAATTATATTTAAAAACTGGCTTTGGTCAGTAAAGCCAATGTTTGGCTCTTGGCAAAGACCCATAAGAAACACATGACTTTGAAAATCTGAAAAAAATAAAAAAGGTTAAGAAAGCAGGAAAAAAAAAAGGAGTAGAATCCAGAACCATGTGATGTATTAAGTAACTTTGCTTCCTTTTTCTCACAAATGTGAAGCAACAGCTTTGTAATTTTCAGGATCTCACATATATGCGTATCTAATTCTGGAGTTAGGTTTTTTTTTTTTTTTTTTGCTTTATTTCATATACATTTTGGTTCTACCTTGTAGTAATACAATCAATTTTCCACAGCAAATCTCTATTTCCATTTAGCGCAAGGCTTAGGAAGGCCTCCAGGTGGGTAAAGTGCTAACTCCAGGCTGGAAGGAGAGGCTCAAACCGAAACTTGCATTAGGATGTGCACGTGGCTTCTCCAAAACTCCTAGGCTCTGCAGTGTCCCATGGCCTCCTCTGCAAGCTCTTCATCTCATTATCTTGGTGTCTCCCAGGTTTGTCTTCTAGTGATCCACAGCCTGCTGATACGAGTTAAATGGTTGCCCATTTCTTGATAAGTTTTACATCCTTGTCTAAGGTGTGGCTCTTTAGGAAGTCAACAGAAATGAGAGAAGAGATAGCACAGGGCATGAAAATTCAGGAGGCTGTCTTTCAGAAGAGAGCACAGCTGCTGAACTAGCTATGCATCTGCAAGAGATGCTTGGAGCTTTTGTTCTTATAACCTCCACCAACTTATAGAAGCAACTCAGACCCCTCAGAACCATATCTGCAGGGAAAACTGAAGGTAAAGTGAGGAGTCCTGCATATGCAAATGATCAAGAAGTTGATAGCTGTCTCTTGCTTGGTGGAATGAGTCTGAGGAATCTGGGAGGCTATGAAGAGATCAATCACAATGAAACAGTGTTAACTGGCCTTGGAAGCAGGATATGTTCCAAGAAAAGATCTGAGACAATCATAGAAGGTGGAAGAGTCCCTAGGCCTTTTTAATCCTAACACTGTGGAAGCAAGAGACAGACCCATAGGCTTCCAGGAATGTAGTCAGGCATTCTTTAAGAATATATATATATATATATATTTTTTTTTCCCCTTGGATCTAGAGGTAGAACTCAGGATGACACATTCCTAAACAAATGCACCACCAATGACTTAAAAGACTAGCTCTAGAATGATTCCTTTTTACTAAATTTTAAAATATGGTAACAGAAATACTAATTTAGTTTATTCATTTAATATCACAAAACACACACACATGTATATTTTAAATCTTTGAAACAGCTCTTTTCATTTGAAGTTTCTTAAATCTTTTGACTTTGTCATTGATTTCTTATTTATTTAGTGTTCATAATCTTTCTGCCCTGTAAAGAATCTCCTTTATTATTCTGATATCTAAGGATCTTAGGAGCAAAATAAAATCAATTTTTTTCAGGTTTTTTGAGACAGGGTCTCACTTTGTAGTTCAGGCTGGCCCTGAGCCCAGCGTCAAACTCACATCACAGCAATCCTCCTGCCTCTGCCTCCTGAGTGTTGAGATGACAGGCATGAGCCACCACACCTGGCACTGTGGTATGTGGTGCTGATTGCTGCTGAGTGTGTCTCCACGCCCAGTATTCTATGTGGTTACCGGGGATCGAACCGGGTCCTTACACTTGCAAGACAGGCGCCAGAACCACTGAGCTAAATCCCCAGCCCAAATTAAATTGTTTTAAATAATATGAATAATTTTCAAAAATTGAAATGTTTTCCTTTTTTAATAGCATTTTTTGTTCAGATTAATCAAGTTTAACTACATTTATAATTTTTGTGTGAACTATAACTATATACTTTCCTATTTCTGCTATATATTTTTATGATGTACTTATACATAAATTTCCTGATACTTCTCACTATGAAAAGGCAGACTAGTCTTTTCAATGCCATTCAACTTAAAATATGCAGTGCCATGGCTTTGTAAAGTGATATTCAGCTGTGAAGATAACTTTGAAAATGTATAGATCTTGGCCTATTTTGGATAGGGCAACATATAAACGAGATGAAATGCCCTATACTTCTAAAGGTTAATAGTCCATTCTAAAATGTACATCGCTCTGCTGTTTTACAGATCTGATCAAATATGACTCAGAGAGGATAAGGCCAAAGTATTGCCTCCTCTGTTATCTGCCGGTCCTGTAAACGAATTCTGAGATCAGGACAAGTCCTCTGGGAGTGAGTAGCACAGTGAAGGAAGGACCCACAGTGTGGAGTCTGGCAGTTAGAAAAGCCACTGAAACAAGAGATAAAGACAAGGGCCAAGATGATTACCTATTTGAATATCTGAGAATGTGAAAAAAATTGACAAAAATGTCTTTGGAAACCTTACAGGATCTTCAGAAGAGTGAAGTCGTACGTTTGAGTACTGTTGTGTGTATTAGTCAGTTTCCTGTCATTGGAATAAAATGTCTGACCACTTAAAAAAGAAGAGATTTGTCTGATGTTTCTTTTTTAGAGGGTATGGACTATGGGCAACTGGCTCCAGTGTTGAAACATCTTGGTAGAAGGGCACAGTAGAGCAAAGTTACTCCCTTTCTGGCAACTGGGAAACAGGACAGGGAAAGAACACCAGGAAGAGATACAACCTGCTTTGTTTGGTTTTATTTTTACAAAGCATATGTATATAGAGGCCAGGGAGTGAAAGGCAGGCAAGAGAAGGGAAAAGTGAAAATCAAGATGCATCGTGTACAGGTATGAATTATTAATGATTAATGTGATCATAACATATCCCTAAAACATATCAGTAAACTCAATAAAGGGGGAAAAGAGATGCTGCAAGATGCTGCAAAGACAGGTCTCCCCCGGGATAAAACTCTTCTGATTTGGCCCCACTTCCTAACAGCACATTCAGTCATGAACATGTCTCAGTCCCCCAATGGGGACAATGCTGTTATGATCCAACCATCTCTTCAGAACCCTTTCTGAACAGTCAAGTTGATTATTAATGGCTTAATCTCACCAAATTCATCTTCAAATTTGATTCGGATATAACAGTGTTTACAGATTGAAGAGATGATTAAGTCACAGTGGCTTCATCTCATGAATGGATTGAGAATAAATCCCATTGGAATTCGTTGATTTCTGAGGGAGTAGATAGTTACAAAGAGGAGATAGGTACAAAGTAAGCCAGGTACTTCCTTTCAGCCTATCTCACATGTGCATGTGTACCTAAACCTATGGACTATATACTTTGGCCTTCACAACTGTGGGCGACAGTTGTGAACATATTTCTATAGTATATGAAGTATACTTCTATACAGTATAGAAGTATATGTCAGATTTGATTAAATATCAGTGTAACACACTGAATCTAAGCCTTTTTGGTTATGTGCTTATTCATAACAGTGCAGGAGGAAAAAGTGGATAGGCAGATGAATGAGACTGAGTAGCCTATTTCAGTTTAATTTTGAACAGGTCTGGAAACTGAATATTAGTGAATTTTTGTACTGAAAAGGTCAGTGGTTCAATTATCACAAAAAGAAACCAAGCTCAAAAGGCAGAGGGTGAATTTGACAGGCACTAGAATGTTTTGCTTTTTCAGTAAACTGGCTGTTTTACAAAGTGCTTCCTGTTCAGCTTAAAGGATTAGTCATAAAGTTGATCTGACTTTAGTGTAAATGTACAAAAACACATTGATTAATTTTAATTCAATCTTACTCTTGCCTATGGTTAACCTGTCCCATAATTTGTTTTCTATGCTGATTGGCTATAAATATTTTTTAAAGAAATGATTTTACAATGCCAAAGTACGGCTCTAAGACTAGAAAATCTCATTGACTTTGCATAAATTTGTATCAAGTGAGAAAAAGACAATGCTCAAATATACAAAGCAACTGCTTCAACAAGAACAAAAAGGATTATACAGATTTAGACTCAGTGCTTGAATCTTCCCAATTCAATCACATTAGAGTAGTTATGTTCAATTCAGTCTACATGAAAGTGGTCTAACTGTGAATATAATATTGTGTTCTTGGTTCTTTGTTAATCTAATTCATTTTCTCAAGAGACACAATACCCCCATGTTCACAAATTTGCTCTTGAATCAAGAAGAAAGAAAAACATAAATTCTGGAACAGCATGCCGTCTTTCACTTCTTGATATTATCCAGTTCTTTGATAGGAAGCATGGAGGGGGAGCTGACTCACTGGGGAAATTAAAAATATGCGACAGCACTTTGTAATACAAAGGTTCCCTGAAGCCAGGCAAGTTGGGATTGGCAGTTATCAGCACTGGCTCGCTGTGGGGCAAATCTGCTGAAATGCTCTGGGTGGTCTTTATGCACTTCCTGGAGGGAAGCTTGTTTGGATAAAGACAGAGAAACAGCACCATAAGGATTTTTAAATTATCAGGAAGATAAGAAAATATGAGAGGACACAGAGAGAAGGCTGTACTGTGCAATTTGAGGTTTGAGGGAGGATAATAAAGCACCAATTTGTAGAAAAGCAACAAATAGAATTGAGGAAGAGAAACTCTTGTAATTGTTCTTTTTTCTATAAATCTAAAGCACAGTGACTCTCATCTTTAGTCTATTTAGTGCCTCTCAAATCTCATGATGCACTGAGATCTACTTTTCTCTTCGTTGGGAGCCATATTATTTATGCAAAAACAGAGAGGAATGCCTCTAAGGAATGTATGCCCTCAGCACTCAGATTTGATGTGTGAACAGACATCCCCTTTGGAAATGACCCCAAGGAGAATATTACCTATCTGAAGCCTGTTGTGCTTGGAACTTCCTTGGATGGATGTTATTCAACAAAACAATAGCGAGAGCTATTTCCCCTGAATTTCAACCTGTGGCTTGTTAATGTGAAAAGAAGGGAAATCTGTGTCCTGAAACAAGTGAGACTGAAAGGGAAAATATTTCAGTTCTGTATGGATAATGAGTGCACAACCTTGAATAAAAATCAAAGTACTTATATTTTAGTACATTCTGTGTAGGAAGAAATCCACAGATGCTTAAATATATAACAAGTAAAAACATTTTATGGAAACACATTACACTGAATAGTCTTGCATAACTTAGAGTAGTTTTCATTCTTTCTGTATTTAGGCTTTGAACTATAACAGATTAACAATGAATGGCTTAATAATACAGTTATATGCCACAAAATATATTTTGTTCTTTAATATATACTGTTTATGAGATTTTTAGAGTATTATTTACCAGGTTCAATGTGCAATTTGATCACAAAAGATAAGATAGCACAGCGATGTGAAATGAAAAGTGACATCATGCAACTAGAGAAAAATAGATTGAAATGAGAAATTCCACTCATGGTGAAGAAACTCACCATTGTCACCAACTTTGCAAAGTCTTCTAACTTCAGGTTCCTGATTTATAAAATGAGAATATTAAGATCTATCCTGTCTATCTCAGAGTCAGAGAAAAAAATGGAAATAACAAATTTTTAGCACACTTTAATAAAATTATTATTATTATTATTATTATTATTATTATTATTATTATATATTTTTTTGAGACAGGGTCTCACTTTGTAGTTCAGTCTGGCCCTGAGCTCAGCCTCCAACTCACATCACAGCAATCCTCCTGCCTCTACCTCCCGAGTGCTGGGTTTACAGGCGTGAGCCACCCACACTGGCATTGTGGTATGTGGTACTGGTTGCTGCTGGGCGTGAGTCTCCACACCCAGTATTGTTATGTGGTAGCTAGGGAATTGAACACGGGCCCTTGCGCTTGCAAGACAGGCACCAGAATCACTGAGATAACTCCCCAGCCCTAATAAAATAATTTTTAACAATGCAAAAAATTACAAAGTAAGGCTGAAACATGGAAATGTAAGTTTTAGTTGACATCATCTGACGATTGTTAAACTCTATAAATTTATTTCAAAGAGGAGGGAATAGCAATGCTCATGTGTAAAGTAAGTAATCTATTCCTGAATTTTTAACATTCAGTGTACAATCATTAAAAAGATGGTCACAAGCACCTTTTCTTGAACCAATGAAGTCTTTGGACTGGAAACACCAGTTATCAAAAGGCATGAGATTACTTTGAAAATTTCTTCTTGTTGATGGACAAATTTCCTTCTCTGAAATAGTCACCTTTATCAGTTAACATTTTTCTTCATTTTTATGCTTCATTTATCATTGTATCTTGAAATATAGAGGCCTATACTTTATGTATTTTAAATAAATATTATTTGTGACAATCATTATCTTTATATTTTTGAAAGAATCCAGAGAGCCTAGTTAAATAAATTCCATTGTAGCACTGTTTTTAAAACTATACACTTGAGTATTTAATTAACATTTGCACTTTGCACTGAATACTAAAATATTGTAACAGTAAATTTTTATTAAGCATTTTACTAAATGCCAGGAAAAAATATCTTTGTATTATAGGTGCATTATCTGATTTCACATTCATAGAAACCTATGAAGTAGCTTTGATTGTGCTTTGTATGGTACACAGAAAATTATGCTTTAAAAACATGGTGTAGAAAGTCTAAGTGACATGGGAATCCAGCATGGGCTGCAGTTGATGAACTCATGATAATGCAGTCAACCTATGACAAGATGCCTCGGATGCCATGCTCACTAACTCCACAGAGAAGACTCTTCCTATAATCTCTTTACAATCATGTGTTTCAGAGAAACACTCCTTTTCTTTCAGTTAAATGTGGTTTGGGCTCATGCAGCAATGACCAGAGTGTGATCTAGTCACAAAGACTGAATTCTTCCCACATCTAAGGACTACAGCACATGAAGTGCTTCCCCATCTTGAGGAGCAAGAAGACATAGCTTTGCTATTTCATTTTGTTCTAGAAACTCTAAGTTCTAGAGAGATATAGCAAAATAATTCATCTACAGCATGCACATTTGGAGTGTGATCCTTTTGTGGGTTTATCAAAGAAATATGTTGAAATATTTACATTAAGATGAAAATGAGAGGCTTGTGTTACAATTAACTGAACTCAGCCTTTGGCATAACTGTGAAGTTGGTGAAGTGCCTGTGGGACCTTCACACTCCATGAATGTTCTTACCCCTCCTTACAATCTTACCAGGATTGGTTATTTGTGCAGGTTTATGTTTAATGTGTGCACAATGTTATAGTTTTCATTTTATATTTGTTGTAGCCATATTTAGCTTTCTTACTAGTTGTCTCCGTTACTTTTCTTGTTGCTGAGACAAAATACTCAACACCCAATTAGAAGAGGAAAAGTTCCCTTCTTTGCTTGCCTTTTCTCCTCCTTCCTGGTTCCTTTTCTCCTTTGAAGATTTTCTTCCTATTTTACAAAAACAGAAAGAGAACTTATGTATGTGTATGGTGGGTGGAGGAGCTGAAAGGAGGGTTAGGGAATAGAAAAAAACAAGAATCAAGATATATCCTGTTCAAGTACAAATTCTCCATGATAAACGCTATCATAATGTATACTTAAAATGTACCAATAAACTATTAACAAAAAGAAGGAAGGTTCATTTCGGCCCACAGTTTGCTGCCATCTCATTTTATAATCAGCAGGTTGCAGGCTGGGCGGCTGGGCAGACAGGTATTTCAGAAGAGAAACAACCCATGGGTGGGCAGAAGGTATCAAAGCAACAAAGTAGTGAAGAAGCAAGTCTGAGCTACCTCAGTACATTCTTTCTGCACATTTTATATTTTATCTAAGCTACCCAGTTTAGGGCAGCTGAAAAATCAGTCAGCAGACTAATTACATAGTTATCCACCCTTAATCCCATCATCAGATACTCTAGATCCAGCTACTTCTGAAAAAAAACCACTACCACCACATGTGGCTTTGGGGTGACATCTAGATACCAGCCATATTACTAAAGTAACCTTCATTCCTACTGAGACAAGGGATTATGGAATACACCAGACAATAATTATTTATTCATTATAATTGAACAATTTATTCATTATAAATGAATAAAGCGTTTATTAAAAAGATCCTCAACCCCTTCTTGAGGCATAAGATGGTAAAAACTATTGTTCAATTGCTATCTTTTAACTAAATGGAATTATCACTAAGTGAAGGAAGTGACTAAGATATGAATCATTGTGCAATTTCATTTCCAAGAAAATTTTAAAGACTCATCCTAAGAGGGAAAGAAGAAGTGAGATCTATTAATATTCTCCATATTTATATGAATTGAGAAACTTCCTGTGTACTTTTTCTCCTGGTAATGAACTTCGGAGTCAACCTGCTTTCTCTAATGCCCATCACTGTCTATCTCATCTTTCATGGTTTCTGTCTCTATGTGACTTGCTTCATACAGGCATGAATTTTCTTTCTTCTTTCCTTGTTATCTGTGTATAATGGATACATGTCCTTATCATTTAATCCTGATAGAAGATTAATGTCAGGGGAAATAAAACAACATCTATGGAGAATATATACCATTCTTATAAACTCAATATATTCTTATTACTAGGTTCCTGGGCCTTCTCCTGAACTTTTCAGGATAGAAGAAATGATAATTATAATAAGTAGCATTCATGGAGTGTGTAATATATGTTACTTTCACAGGACACTTTAAACTTACTTTATTTTCCAGTCTCAAAAGGATCTGGATTTACAAATGAGTAAACTGAGGCTCAATAAAGTACGAAGATATTTCTAAAAAACAGTCCAAAAGTAAATGCCAGAAATGTGTGCAAAACCCAGATTGCCAGTGTCTTACAACTTTTGTGATGATTATTCAAATTGAAGGCAAAATATTGTTGGCTTTTAATATCAATTCAAAATATGTTATTTGCAGGGTTATTCAGAATGAGAGATACTTAATTTGTGAAACGTCCTCCTACACTTTTTAGCAAATTCCTCTGATCTTTTTAGAATGCACAGCAGTGGCTCAGAAAATAAATCCTCAGAGTAAATGAATATTTGTAGCCCCCTAGTGGTAGAGGGATGTTATCTGTTTCAAGAGAGTTGAAATGCCAGTTGAGCATGATTACTTTGGTCTCCTCAGTGGCCAGTGAGGAAAGAACAGGAAATTCTATTTTAGTGTAGCCTGCGGACTCACACCTGCTCTTTCAGAGTCCCCGGGAACCACTGGTAGGTGTAAACACCTGCTTTGTGCAGTAGCACTGTACTTCCTTTTCATGTGGGACAAAAACTCCAAACAGAAGTAGAGAAAGATAAGTTTTGTAATTTGTTATGTAACTGTCAACCAAAAGAAGCTGACTGACAGAATCAGAGTAAGAACAGAAAAAGATAAGCCTTTCAAAACATACTCTTTCATTTATTACTTCATTTGGCACATATACGCTTTTATGAGAAGTTTACCATGACAGGGACTGTGCTGAACATTGTTAATCCCAAAACAGGAAGATTCAGTGGCTGACATTAAGATGATTAGAGTCTAATCAGAAGAAGACATAGCAACAATACTATAACATCACATGCTACTTGCTGAAAGATTTTGAGAATCTGCAAAGCAAACTTAAAAATAAGCACCTACATTTCTATTTGGTTATCAGACTGTCTGAACTCTGATTTGAGACAAGGATGTCTAGGGCAGGCTCACCAGAAACAAAGGTGAGCAGAGGGGACCCTGGGCTAAATGTAGAGCCACAGAGAAATCATAGTTGGACAGTGACAGGCAAGTGGAATCACTGGGATCCAAAGAGTAATGTCAGTAGAGTTCCAGGCAAATATATAATACCCAATAATAATCCCCACTCATGAAGAAATATGAATATGGGAAATAAGTCTGAAATAAGTCTCAGGCATTATTTCCTTGCATTTTAGAAAAAAATCTTCCAACTGTATTTCTTTTCCAGTGGAACTTTAGGGAAGATTAAGGCCTAGATATAGGTTGAAAATTGAGTCACAATAAGGAGAGAGACTGAATTAAAGCAGTAGTATCTAATAGGAGTACAATTATTGCTATGTTGTGATGGGGGTTGGGAGCTTTCAAAGAAGATAATAAATAGCTGTCCCTCTTTTCATGTGAGGTAGAATTCTCATGTGACATTCTACAGTGACAGAGTGACAGTTTCACCTGTAGTCCTGTCACCATGACTTTACCATGATGTCTTCTCTTCACTGGGAAAATTCATTTGTTGCCCAGCTCTGAGTCGTGGCTGCTTCTCTTGTCCCAGACCTGGCTTTCTGCCGACAGGAGCCAGTTAGCCCCGTGTGTCAGGCTCCCCTGACCCTCACACCAAGGTCGGCTCTTAGAACAAGAATGCCTGACTCAGCAGACCTGCCTTAATTGGGGCTGACTTTGGGCGCACTTGTCCTCCTACATCTTCTCTTGGGGTCATATGACATCTGCTCTAGCTGAGTCAATGCTCTCCTTACTTAGTGTTCTACTTATTAGTTCTTGACTTTTCACCAATTCTTCTAACAGTATTTTCTGAAAAAAAACAAAAAAACAGCAAAAAAAAAAAAAAGGGAAAACATCTTGAAGGACAATCTCAGTTAGTGTGTTTTGGGAAACTCACATAAAACATCAGGAGTGACTCAAATCCTAGCCCTTAATCACTTCTTGTCTTCCCTGTCCTTTGTCATGTAAAAAGATAAAAGAAAACGTGATGTATCCAAATAAAGCACCATCAGAAAGTGCCATGTAGACATGAAAGCCCTTAGGAATTATTTCTTTGGTGTCTTGACCTTTTCCTCTTGTTCCATTCTACATCTCTCTCCTTGACTTCTTTTATTACGCCTCAACTTGTTTATTCTACAGATGTGGTCTTGATTCATATTCAATCTGCCTTGCACTTTCTTGCTACAAACTTGTTTATCAACTGTATGTCTATTATGTTGACTAATGTAATACTCATTTCTACCTGTCTAATAAAATTCCATCAAAAACACAGTTCTTTATCACAGTTTGGGGGCTCAGGCCCCTACGATACTAGTCAACAAATGTTGCAGCTAAGACTGCTTTCCCCAACAATAGCTCTCTGTATACACATTCAGTGAGATATCACGTAGGTAGTAGCAGCCCTGGTCTAGTCATTGTGCTACATGATGGTATTATGGAGGTAAATTGAGGGCAACAAAATTGGATTCTTCTTTTAAATGAATAATTAAACTTGAGAAAAAGATGGAGATAGAAAATAAATGAAGGGAAACAATCAACATGTAAGAGTTCTCAGTGCAGCATTTGTTCTTCCTCTGTTGGACTGCTTTGGCTTGGATACTGACACCAGTAAAATAAATACAATATGGGCAAGTAACATAACTTTGCTGGCTTCAGGTTTTCCTTTTTACAGTGAAGACTGTAAAACTTTTAGGATTATTTTTAAACTCCAGAAAACAATTTGGGATAGTATATTTTATCTTTTTTAATTACTCAGTAATTATTTAGGCATTATATATTTTTTCCATGCAACAGTCATACACAGAAACTTTCGATTTCCCATTTCACAAACAGTGAGATTCTTTTTTTTTTTTTTTTTCTGAGATAACATCTTGCTTTGTTGTTCAGGCTGGCCTTGAGCTCAGCCTCCAACTCACATCACAGCAATCCTCCTGCCTCTGCCTCCCGAGTGCTGGGATTACAGGCATGAGCCACCATGCCCGGCACTGTGGTATGTGGTACTGGTTGCTGCTGGGCATGAGTCTCCACATCCAGTATTGTATGTGGTTACCGGGGATCGAACCCAGGTCCCTGCACTTGCAAGACAAGCGCAGGAACCACTGAGCTAAATCTCCAGCCCACAATGAGATTCTTTAAAAGAACTTAAGTGATAATATGGAAGGCTGCTATTTAAACTCACCACTGAATACTACTACTTCAAAGGAAGAATGGACCTATAAACAAGTGATATCAATCTATTGTTCTAAGTTTTAGACTTTAGTTATTCATCTAATTCCTTGGGGGAAAGTAGATGTAACAATCAACTCAAGCTGAGAAATTCCCCAGGGAGAAATAATTGTCATCATGTGCCTGAAATCATGAATGGTTAGAATTCCTCCTCTGTTTTATTTGCTTTTTGCCTTGGTTTTGATTTTGGAGAAGAAAGCATGTACAGTATGTATTCAAAACACTGAGAGTGAAATAAAAACTATGTAGATAATATTGGTACTTTTCTCATTACTTTTTTATGGGTAAGTATGAAGCATCAAGTAGGAATTCTACTTTAGGCAAACCTTGGAAAACAGTTCAAGTTTTCTGGCAGAGTACTGAATGACCATATTAATTTATTGAAGACTGGAGCATCAGCTATCTGCCAAACGTGTTAGATAGTAGTGAAACCAGATTCAGAGATATACACTTGCTTCCAGAGTCCAACTAAGAGCTAATAAAGGAAGAGGAAGAAATCAAGTGTATTTTGGAGGCCATTGTCAGACATAATTTTTGTTTAAATGAATCTAGAAGATGATGTTAAACAAGAACATCAAGGAGTTACTAGGAAGGTCATTGGACATAATGATCCTTATAAATTTTACTTATTATTTTTCACACTCTAGTCAGGTACATTTTATACTTCAAACAACTATTACAATTGAAATACTGCTGTGATAGCTCTGTTTGCACACTTCAAACTACGATACAAAATTTACTGACAGCTCTAGCAGCTCTGCCTTGAAATCTATATCTTAGCAGGTAACATTTGGCAAAAGGCCACCCCAAGTCAATGTAGGCAGCAAAAATACTAACATAGGGCCTCTCTTATGAAATATCAGACTGTCCTGCAAGACAGTTTAGCTGAAGTACTCTCCAAAATCTCACACTTGATCTTTGGCACTGTGGTCATTGTGAATCCCAGAATGATAATATAGAAGGTTGAAATTTAACATACAGCTGTCACCTCTGTATGTAATTCTGTGTTGTGAGCCAAACTGGCAGAGTTGAAGGAAGAGAACACTGGATAGTCATACCTTTCTCAGTTGGGCTTGATGCGCAGGTGCATTCGCAATTACAGCAGGATGAGGGAGTAATAGGAGGCACCCACATGGATCGCTGGGATGGCACAATACTTGTCCCTGTTCCCATAGCATAAAAGCACTCTCACCTTTTATTGATTAATGTCAATTAGATAAAACATCATAGTGCTTATCTGTTCACCCTTGGGCATAAAGTGCCTCAACTTCTACTTCACTGAGACTCTGATTCTCTTGGTTACAATTTGATCCCTTCAGGAAATCTGAACCTCCAATACTATGCAGGCCAGAACTGTGGAAAAATAAGACTCCCCAAATACATCACAGAGTCACTGGAGGTGACGGTAACTGGAAATATTCCTGCATCTCTATCTGGACCCTAATATACATATATATGTATGTGTATATATATGAATATATATATATATATATAGTGAGTTGGAGGCTGAGCTCAGGACCAGCCTGCACTACAAAGCAAAACCCTCTCTCAAAAAGAAAAAAAAAAGAGAGAGAATATGGAAGGGGGATTGAAGGAGGACTGGACCCAAACATTGAGGTATTATCTATATCTATATCTATATCTCTTATCTATATCTCTCTCTCTCTCTCTCTCTCTCTCTCTCTATATATATATATATATATATATATATATATATATATATATATATATATATTCACTAAGGGGAAGAAACAACCATGGTGAAATCTTTGATTTAATAAACTGCATCTTAACAGATGATATTCTATCTTGCACAGGTAGAAGACAATTTCTGTTTTCCTGAAAGGGATGCTACCTGATAAAGTAGTACATAAGATGGCCTGTGAATTCCACTGTTTGGGCCTAAATCTATAATGTACTTTCTAACAAGTGGATGTGCTGTCTTGTGTAGTGTTCCATATCTGTAGATCAGGAATTCTGTAAACCCTGGATATAAGGAGATGGGCAACATAGCACATGCTCAAACTAAGTATCCTTATGAACAAACCAGAAGAAAAATGACATAACATAGTCAACTAACTGGCCCCTTTCCTGTCTCAAGGGGATAATCTGTATGGTTGGCTCAGAACTGGCCTCTGTTCTAGACAGTTGAGATATTCTGAAGATGCCAAAGCTGGATTGCCCTTTGTAATATGGAAACAGGTGCTGTTGGACATCATATGATCTCAATCTCTGTCTGTGAGACACTATCCTGGGCTGATTATATCAGATTTGACCTATTAGCAACTACTGAAAAGGATTTTGACTACTTTCTTGTTAGGTAGTTCTTTCATTCGAGGTGACATTTAATCTAAGACAGAAAATCTTCACACTTTATTTCCACTCTGAGATGTCTATCCGTATTTCTATACCTCAGTTTAAACACTTACGGATGATAAAACTAAAGTATCAAGTAGTGATAAGGAATGTTCTGAAATCTTATTTGCTGTTAGGAAAAAAGTGGTCAAAGTTTCTGTATAAAACTTTATAAAAAGAGATGATTCATAAGTAAAAATTATAGGAAGTAACAAATTTGAAATTGGGTTAAACTTGATTATTTACTTCAAATAAGAAAGAGATCTCAGCAAATTCCATCTTTTTGAAAGGCTTATACTTCCTCCCACTGAGAATTTTTGAAGTGATGTGACAAAACTAACAAAAGAAAAAAAATGTTGGGGAGAAAGATACATGAGAAATTGGTGCTGTCCTCTCAATTTTGGTATAAACTTAAAGTTGCTCTTAAATAAAGCCTGTTAAAGTGTTCCTTTTCCAATTTCCACCTTTTCCCAGCTAGTACACTATATTCTGGGATATCTCCCCAAACTCACAAGACACTTGTAAATCTATGAATCTTCATGACTTAGGACCCATTAATTTCACAGTATTTAGCCTTTAGCTAGTAAGACCAACCAGCAGTATTAAACAGCTTGCACACTTTCTCCAGAGAAGAGCTGATGTCTTACTCATTGGTTTCTCAGCAATATTGTGATAATAATTTTCCTTTATCTTTGGAGTGTTTGCAGGGGTTGTTTTTCCATTTATTTTCCTCTGTCCAGTCTCTGCATTGGAAATTCTCAATGTTTGGGTCCAGTCCTCCTTCACTCCTCCTTCCATTTTCTCTCTCTTTTTTGTTTTTGAGAGAGGGTTTTGCTTTGTAGTTCAGGCTGGCCCTGAGCTCAGCCTCCAACTCACATCACAGCAATCCTCCTGCCTCTGCCTCCTGAGTGCTGGGATTACAGGTGTGAGCCACCATGCCTGGCACTGTGGTATGTGGTACTGATTGCTGCTGGGTACCCAGAATTGTTATGTAGTTACCGGGGGATCAAATCCTGGCTCTTGAGCTTTCGAGACCGGCGCCGGGACCACTGAGCGAAATCCCCGGCCCCTCCTTCCATATTCTCTTATAGAACATTTACACCAACATTAGCATATGGGGTACTGCTTAGTGCAGCTAACTCATGGGTTCCCATTGGCAGCCCAGATGCTTTTTCTTAGCAGCACATATAAAGGCTGCTAGACATCTTCTCTGGAATGACTTAAGTCACCCCCAAACTAGCATTGCAACCAAAGTCATAATACTTCATTCTTAAAATCTTGAGTTGTATAAGATGATGAATTTCAAATTAGATAACTTCCATTTTCAATAAATCAAACATTTATACAAGTTGGAAAACTTGAACTTATCCTTAAGTTTCTCTCATTTTCCTTGTCTAAGCTAAAGTAAATTTTGTTGAATTGCCTCCTAATGCTCTCTCTGGGTCTGTCTATCTGTCTCTCCCCCCATGTGTCCATTTTCTCTAATTTTTCCATTAATACCTTAGTACAAGATGCCTCCACAGAAGCCTTCGTATATACATTCATTTCTTCTTACTTTGTTTTTATCAGATTTTTATACAAAGACCAGAGGCTTAGAAATGCAAATCTGGTCAAAATATGTCTCTACTCAAGCCTGATCAATATTTTCCTCTTAGTCATAAGGTGAAAAGTAAGTTATTCAACAAAATCTCAACAGCTGTAAATGGTCAGGCCCTTAGACTCAAGCTGAATCTCACAGTGCGCTCTCTTATCCTGTGCCATGTTTGGCTGTATACACATTTGACTTCCTATCCTAAGGCCATCTCTTATTTCTAATTATTCTTAATATTTCAGTTTAATCATCCTGTTTAAGTCTGCTTTCCTAGACATCTTTTGTTAAATATTGTTATTTATTCTCATAACAACAAAAATTTCATGCATTTCCATGGAGATTTGCTGTCCTTCCTACTATACGGTAAAACCTGTGCCACCAAAACCATTTTAAAGTTTTCTAAGATTGGAGTCACCATTATCTGACACAGCCTTTGGCACCTAGTGCTCAATGCATATTTATTATTAAATAGATGAATCAATATGCTACTGTATTGATATTTTTTCTGCACAAGAAATGTATTTTTAAATGACATGTGAGTTACTGTCTTGTTAAGATTTTTGAGAAATCTTCCCTTGGAGATAATTTATCTGTCTTTTAAAAAGGCTCACGTTTGGAATCCAGGGAGTATGCTGCATAAGCTGAATGTATTGACTACTAATTTTTCTAATGGTAGTATTTGATTTTAAATATTGGTTGTCACGTTGGTCATTTAGTTAAGTTTGTAAATGTATTTGCTATTCACATATTAGGTTGATTAAGGATGATTTGCTGATCTGTTTTACTTTAGGTAAATAGAAATCCAGCATTTCAAAACATGCAATTGAATTGATTGGCAGACTGCTAAGAGCATATTCAACACATGCTCTCTCAACCAAGGGTATACAGTCTGAAGCCATAGCATCAGCCAAATTGAATTCTCACTGAAAAGCAGAGAGGAAGCTTTTCCATATTGGCTAGATTGGTGTTAAATGCAAGATTTATAGGGATGTGAAAAGTGAAGAGATGACATGGGTTTGATATGTACAGTTGTAGATGATTTTCACATGTCATGGACTTTAATTATTGTAGTCTGTAATTCACTTATAAAAATCTTACAGATATTATATTTGTCCACATCTTACACTTGCAGAGGCTGATGTTCATGGATTAATTGTGATTCAGGAACTCTTTCTAAAGAGTGATGTTCAGAGAATACTGGTGACATGCAATTCTTACTCTGTATCTTTTAATTTCAAATGTCACTTTCTAAAAGAAAGATTTTAAGAAAATACTGATTCTATGGTGAGTTCAGAGCTAGGAATTTTTCATTTTATCTAGACTTTTCTCTATTACACCATACTGTCATGTTTTATTATTCATCTGCTTATCTCAGCTGAAGATACATTTTGTAGATACTCAGATAATGGCTTCCTTGTTTAGTATTTAACCTCAGTAAGAACATTTTGGTTTAAAGGAATAATGAATTAATGAAATGGCCAAGATCATATGATATGAAAAAAATTGGGTTGTTAGTATTTTTCTGACCTTGAAACCATATTCTTTCTTTCAAAACATGTTTAATAAAATGTGTCTTATTATTATTCAAGCATGATAAGGCCAATAGAAAACTGGTAAGAGATGATTGTTATTTAAAATAATGCAGTACACATATGTCCCAAGAGATAAGAAAAGTAGCAGGTCAGTCAAGAGGTAGCAGAGGGGAGGGGACATAGGCAAGAGGTATTATTGTGGTTCTGTGGGACGGTAAGGCAATGCAGGCCCAATAGGTTTAGGTTGGCTAGTTATAGGAAAGTTTGGCAGCATATTGGCCCTTGGTACTAGCTGTCAAGTGTCTGGTACTGGGGTGACTGGGATGGAAGATAGTGACCCTGTGTGGGCAAGTCCTGAGAGTGCTCAATATAACTATGATTAAGTATTGATTAGTATATTGGTGGTTTTCATTTGGTTTCTTCCATATACACCTACAGGAAAATCCTTCACTGATTCTAGACTTGGCGAGGTCAGGCTGTCATGGGCAACCCTCCCAGAGTCTGCATTTCCCCAGAGAGCAAAACATTAGCTTAGAAAGTCATGCTTACTCTATCATGTCAAAAGTTAAGAGAGGGCTGGGGATTTAGCTCAGTGGTTCCAGCAGCTGCTTTGAAAGTGC